>JAOXYA010021183.1:0-13459 GCA_028565675.1 Sorex palustris | reverse complement strand
CTCCATTGTGAGACTTCTTGTTACTGTCTTTGTTATATAGACAAAATGTCTGACATTAAGGGACAGAAAACAAAGGGTTGAAGCTATATTAGTTAGCAGATATTTAACAATCTCATGTATAAAGTACAGATAGTACATGCTTTTTGGATAAGACCTTGGGGTTTACACAAGTAATTCATGTATTCTATTTGGTTGATTTGATTACTTTCCCTAAATTTTGGGAAAGTAATAAATGAAGTAATCAAAAATATATTAATTTATTCCTGCATCAACTTCACAGGTTAAAAAATAAAAACATAAATAAGGGTGATGATAATGGATAGTTTATAAAACTCATTTTAGGATAACTGAACCAGTGTAAATAGAATAGAAACAATGTCAGTTAAAAGTGAATGCTGAGGGACCAGAACAATATTACAGCAGGTAGGGCATGTGCCTTGCAGTTTGATCCCAGGCATCCCAGGTGCTTCCCGAAGCACCTCCAGATATAATTCCTGAGTGCAGAGCCAGATGTGACCCCCCCAATTAAAAAATGCTTATAGAGCTAGAAAAATAGTATGGCTGATAAGTTGCCTCGCATGCAACTCATCTGAGTTTGACCTGGGTTTGATCTGGGTTTGATCCTCAGAACTCTGGATGGTCCCCTGAGCCCTGCCCGAAGTGATTCTTGTGCAGAGCCAGGACTAAGCCAGTAGGTGTGGTCCAAAAACAAACAAAAATCAAGATATTATGGGCTGAAATTAAAAATAGCTAGATGAAGAAAATAAGTTAGTGAAGAGTAAGAAAGTGAAAAAGCACTGGAACCACTGCACTACTCTTCATTGCATGTTACCAGCAGGTAACTTGGGTTGAACTGACCAGAAGTAATAATTGCCTTTGCAGAGTGAACTGGGAAAGTGTCCTCATGTTAGAGCTGATCATTGACAGTGATCTATAACTTCTTTTTTTTCTTTAATAATTTTTATCTAATTAAAGAACTATGATTTATATAGGTAGCAATAATTGAATTTTAGGCATATAAATGCCACCACCAATGCCAACTTCCCTCCACCAGTGTTCTCAAAGTCCAACTTCATCCCTCCTTCCACCTCCATGCCACACCAGTCACCTTGACAGGCACATTAAAAAGTTCAGTGGTTGCAGCTAAGATCTCATGCTTTCAATGTCATTAGGCTGTGCTTTGAATATATAGCTATACCACTCTCCCACATCACCATTATAACCGAAGCTGAGACTTATCTGGAACTTCTTAAAGGTTTGAATATATGAGACAGCATGAAAACCACTCAAAATACAAAGGAGAATGTTGTACAGAGCAATTAATATTTTCTCCACGAAGAACAAGTCATCAACTCTGTTTTCTCGAATAGGGATCTATTACTTAATGCATCAATTTAGTAACTTGTAGTTATTTTAGTACACTTCAGTTATGCCCTTTGGATTTTGATAAACCTTTTTGCACAGACTGAGAGCTAAGGATAAAAGAGTCAAAGGAATTAAGGTGGCCTAGATGACAAAGAGTTAAAGCCCTTTTGAAAAGTCACACACCTTCTGGAGTGGTCAGGGTCATAGAAAGTGAAGCAGGAATGCAGAGAGGGAAGGACCCTCCATGGCAATGAATATTGGGAAAATAATAAAACCAACTGTCCCCAAGGCTGCCAGAACCCATCCTGTGGACAAGGAATTACGCCTGATTAGAACTCTATCTGGTACTAGCACAGATACAAAAAAGGCCCAACCCCCTTTAGAGAAAAGCTCTAGCAGAAATACAGGTCAGAAAAAGAATATCAAAGAAGATCATCAACTGTTCCCCACACTACCCCTTTGCAATTACCCTAGCATTGGACTCTTAACTAGCTAGAAAGCTTCATGTGGGGCAGCTTGGGAGAAACCCTGTAAAAGTCAAGTTGAACAAAGGAAGCACACATATATGCTGCCTGAGCTCATATATTGGTGCTGAGCACATGTGGTGCCCAAGCACATGGGTCACTAGCTTCTCCCTTCTTGAGATGTATACTTTCATATAATGATAGGATGTATATTGGGGCTCTCTCTCTCTCTCTCTACTTTGAAGAAGCTTATGTTCTTTCTCTCTTTCTTCCTTCCTTTTCTCCAGAATTCCAAATAAGATCTGTTATACTTCCCAGCTTGTCTCCTCCTGAAATTCTTTTCTGAGAGGCAAAGAAGGAACTGAAATGCCTGGATAAGGTCTTGGACTGACTTTCCCTTCCTTCAAGGAGCAAGGCTCAAGGCGCAAGCACACCCTTCAGTCCTAGATTTCCCTAGCCATTTCCTGGGTGTCAGAGATGGATCTAGAGAAAAGGGCAGATTTTCTTCTTGAGTCTACCACCACTTGCTCCCTGTAGGATGACATTGCTTTGTCCTTTCTCTCTTTCTCCACAAGGAACGTAGGTTTATTAGGTTACACCCATCACAGTGCTCCCGGATCACTCCCATTCCTTCGTTTATCTGTAACCACTTGTCTCTGCTCTCCTCCCCAACCAGTTAATCAGCTTTCCCCCCCCCCCAATCAGTATCTGTTCATTTGTAAGGTCAGATCCTTCTAGGACACTGAAATTGTATTGTAAGTTAATATTGCCTTTTTCCTCTCCTTATGTCTTTTGAATAGTTTACTTTTTTTGTTTTTCTTTTTGGGTCACACCCAGCGATGCACAGGGGTTATTCCTGGTTCATGCATTCAGGAATTACTCCTGGAAGTGCTTGAGGGACCATATGGGATGCTGGGAATTGAACCCGGGGCGGCCATGTGCAAGGCAAATGCCCTACCCGCTGTTCTATTGCTCCAGCCCCGAATAGTTTACTTTAATGCAATGTCCTTTTTGTATAGATACAGGAAGACAGTTAACATTATGCTTTGTAACAGGATTTCATTGGCTTTGAATATTATTCACTCCTGAGCATCTATCGACTTAAGCCTCAGTTGCCCTTGGTTCCTAACACCCCAAAAGCAGGGTCCTGATGGACCCAGGGCAAGCTGTGAGCTACCCTGGCATTGAAATGGGCCAGGCCAAAGTGCCACTATTCTTAACTGTAAGTTAAGAGTTTGATCATAGGGGCTGGAGAGATAGCACAGTGGGTAGGGCGTTTGCCTTGCACACAGCTGACCCAGGTTCGATTCCCAGCATCCCATATGATCCCCTGAGCACCTCCAGGAGTAACTCCTGAGTGCAGAGCCAGGAGTAACCCCTGTGCATCGCCAGGTGTGACCCAAAAAGCAAAAAAAAATTTTTTTTAATTTAAAAAAGAGGGGCTGGAGTGATAACACAGCAGCTAGGGCGTTTGCCTTGCACGCGGCTGACCCAGTTTCGATTCCCAGCATCCTATATGGTCCCCTGATCACCGCCAGGAGTAATTCCTGAGTGCCTAAGCCAGGAGTAACCCCTGTGCAAAACCAGGTATGACCCAAAAAGAAAAAAGAAAAAAAGAAGTTGTAGCATATATACACAATGGAATACTACGCAGCTTTAACAAAAGATAAAATCATGCAGTTCTATATAGCATGGATGGAATTGGAGGGCATCATGTTACACAAAGTGAGTCAAGTGGAAAAAGTAATTATTGAATGATCTCACTCTCTGTGGCATTCAGAGCAACAAGCAAGGAAACAGTGTCCAGTGATATCAAAGTCTTGACCTTAATTACAAGACTCACATGACTATGCAGTGGGTGGAGAGATAGGGGAGAATGAAGAGGTGAACTATATGTAACATATAGAAAGTGGGGTAGAGGCTGGGGCACGTTGGTGAAGGTGACATACAGTCACTGTGTACATCAAAATCATAAAAGTTAGCCTATTCTAGCCATGTTACCTAAACTATAATAAATTTAAAGAAAAAATGGCTTATTTTTATTGAGACAGGACCCTCCAAAGTGGTACTCAGGTGACCTGGGGGCAATGCCCAGTGAAGCTCTCCTACCTGTCTATAGGGAACCTGATAGTTCAGAGTTCTACCTTGTGATGTTCAGGGCCACCAGGGTCACCCCAGTTGTGGCTTCCAGGGCGACACCTGATGGTTTTGTCGGAGAAGAGTGTGGTGCTGGGACTAGCAGCCTAGTGCATGCAGGGTATGTGCTCCCACTCTATGATCTTTCTCACTGCCCTTCGGACACACTTTTCAGGGAGAGGGGATTGTCTTACCTACCAGCGCTCAATGGACTCAGCAACCACTTCTTGGGGTACTAAGGCCACTAGTTCAGTGCTAAGACCTGAGAGTGTGACGCTGCTTGGGCCCTAAGATACCAAGGATCATCAGGCCTGCCTTGGCAGTACTAGAGAAATCTCTGGAACCACAATCTAGATGCTCAGGAAGTCATGACATGCCGGGATCTGCACATTCACCATGATCCCTATACATTACCCCACAGCCCCAAGGTCACACATAACTTTCTCACCCACAAGTGAATTAGTAAATAAGAAATGCACCAAACATGGGGAAAAGTATTCCATATCCATGCTGGAACATATTGCAAATACTCTACAAATCCAAAGAGATGCCCACAGTCCACCAATACTACTTAGTATGGCAGTGTGAACTGAAAAGCCAGGGGGTGGAAAGACAGCAGTCTGCAGAAATCTGGCATGCACACCCAACTCCTTAAGGATCCAGATCTGCACTCTCAGGTCAAAACACACAATGTCAAGAGTCCCGGCAGCTTTCTTTCTACGCTTGCTATCTACCAGGCTCTGTAATTATTTTGCACAAGTTGCCTTACCCCATTATATTCTTATCCAAAGTGTGGGGGGGAGGGGAATCTAAGAATCCATTACATGAAATGCCCTCCACCAAGCACCTACCCCAGCACCTACTGCAGTGAAGAGGCTCATGAAGTTTCATTTACCTCTTTTTCCACCCCCTCAGCAAGCAGCAGAAAGCAAGCTGTGGAGATTAATGAGTGTGTGTGTGTGTGTGTGCAGTGGGGAGGGTGTGGCAAGCGAGGGGGCGGGGGGAGGTGGGGAATTCCCATAGGCATACAGGCAACAACAACATCTAGCAAATCTGACAAGCAAGTCCCAGAGAAGAAGACAAGCTGGATGTCTGTGTGGTTAGGCCAACACCTCCACCACTGCTCTGCAATTTGCAGGGTATGAAATGAGAAAGGATAGGGGAATAGAGTGGCATTTAGAAATTACTTTCCATTTAAAAAAAATAAAAACTTAGCATCCAAGAAAATCTTTTTTATTTTTCTTTTTGTGTCACACCTGGTGATGCACAGGGGTTACTCCTAGCTCTGCACTTAGTAGTTACTCCTGGCGGTGCTCAGGGGACCATGTGGGATGCTGGGAATCAAACCCGGTTTGGCCACATGCAAGACAAATGCCCTACCCGCTGTGCTATCTCTCCAGCCCCTCCAAGAAAATCTTTGTTCTGAAAATTCAGGGACAGACTCCCCTGAGAACTCTAGTAATTAAAGGACAAGGGGTTGATGACAAAGCAAAGACCCAGTTATCAAAACTGGGATAAAAAATGGGGGCAAGGTTGGAGTTGGGTGACAAATTACCTCAGGAGGGGCAGGGACCACTGGATGCTGAGTCACTGCTACACGGTTCTCTGTCAGTGAGAGATTGACTTTCTAATGGCCACCAGACTTGGGGGCCACAGGGTAGGTAGGCAGTGGGAGGTGGGGGCCTGTGCTCCACCACTAACAATATCCTCAGCTTGATTTTTTGTTGATTTTTAATTTGAATTGTCAATTTCTTGCTGAGTTGGAATTCTTTATGTAGTCTGGATTTAAACCCTTATCAGAGAAGTGATTTTTCAAATATTTTCTTAAATTTGCAAGTTGTCATTTCACACTTTTAATAATGTCTTTCCACGCACAAATATTTTAAATCTTGGAACTGGAAAGACAGTACAATGGGGAGGGCATTTGATTTGCATGCAGCTGACCCAGATTCAATCCCCAGCATCCCATATGGTCCCTAAGCACTGTATGGAGTGATCACTAAAGAGAAATGATCCCAGAGCACCACCAGATATGTCTCCTCTCCCCCCCCCAAAAAGAAATATTTTAAACCTTGGTGATCTTATTTATCTCTTTTTGTTGTTGCCTAACTTTTTGATGTTTGGGGAACCACATAGTTGCAGGGACCTAACTGGGATTTGCCACTTAAAAGGCATGCACCTTAATCACTGTACGGCTCTCCAACTTCATAACATTTCTTTTTTCCCCCATAACACTTCTAAGGAAGAAAATATTATATATATAATACATATCTGTATTGCTTGAATATTTAATGAATAGTATGCATTTTTAATTATTTTTTTAAAAATTTGGGGCCACAGCTTGTCCTGCTTAGGACATTCTTAACTCTGCACTCAGGAATTACTCCTGGTGGGTTCAGGGGACCATATGTGGTGCTGGAGATCAAACCCAGGACTGCCACTGCAAGGTAATCACCTTACCCAATTGCTCCAGCCCCCATGCATTAACTTTAATAAAAAACGAAATCACATAAATCAGGGATGTGGCTCAAGACTGAGACTTGCCTTGCATGTGTGAGGACCGGGGTTCCATCTCCAGCATCACATATTGAACTCCAAGCAGCACCTCAGCACTTCCACATTCAGTGGTGCTTTGGAGCTCCTTTCAGATCAGTGCTCTGGGGAGGATCATGCAGTACCAGGAATCGAGTCTGCACCCAGAGCATATGCTCAGTCCATCCTTTTTCTTTCCACCCTGACTCCATAAAAAATGAATTTTAAAAAATAAAGTCACAAGGGGCTGGAGCGATAGCACACATGGTAGGGCATTTGCCTTGCACATGGCCAACCCGGGTTCAATTCCCAGCATCCCATACATTCCCCCAAGCACCACCAGGAGTAATTTCTGGATGCAGAGCCAAGAGCCTGTTCATTTCTGGGTGTGACCCCAAAAGCTAAATAAATAAATAAAAATAAAGTCACAAAAGAAACTGAAAATTTAAAAGTTTAGGGATATAACTTATAGAGGAATACCTTTCTTTTATATGATAATAGACAAGGGCTGGGGAAAATGTTTAAAAGTAAATTACATATTATATATATATAAAGAAAGATCAACAAATATGTGTCAACAGGCACACAACTATTGATCTTGAAAGCTTAAAAATCTTGGCTCCAGAGAGAGCACATCGGGTAAGGCACTTGCTTTGCACATGAAAATTCTGGATTCAATCACTGGCATCACATACTCCCTGAGCATAGGAGTGATCCCTGAGCACAGAGCGAGGACTAAGTTCTGAGCACTACCAGTGTGGTACAAAAAAATGCAGAAAAAAATATCATCTCATTGGCAGCCCAGTCCTACACCAGTAAGGAATCAAAGGAACTGAAAAATTAAGCAGATGGGGTTGGGGATGTAGTTCAGTGACAGAGAACTTGCCTTTGTGAGAACCAAGTTTCACTCATTAGCACTAGCACTGAAAGAAAGGGAAAAAAGTAAAAATTTAATCTTGATTACTGGCTCTATTTTGCCAAAGCTAAAATTGCTTTTGTTCAGGCTGACAATTGTGGGATGACATAAAAAATACTGACAGCCCGTTTGTAGCTTCCTGAGCCCACCCAGATGACCAAACAAAATTAAGCACTCAAAGGCAGAGAAAGAAATCACCTATTGTGTGTACATGGAAGGAGATATGATACTGATCATTCAACACTCAGTTTCCAACTCTGATGGTTGAACAGAAGACCATCAAGTCACGCTTTCCTGGAGGTTCAGGGTAGCTTACAACACAGGGTACACATTGTATTATAAACTATCCTAAGTCATTGCTTAAAGATGCTTCATCTCTAGTTCTGGAGAGAGCCTGAGAACTGGTGAATTTAGAACATCATTCAATAAGAAACTGATTTTTATGGGGCAGGTTTCAGAAACATCAGGTAATCAAGGTTTATTTATTTACATTGTTTCTTATTGTGGTCTCAATATCTTACTCCCACTTCTACACCATTGTCTTGGTCCCTTTGCTTCATGGACACAAGATAGAAGCAGACCCTTATCTATTAAGTCCTGGGTGGTAAACATCCAAGACTCATCAGAAAAGTGGGCTTGACCAATCCGGGTCAGCTGCGCGCAAGGCAAACACCCTACCTGCTGTGCTATCGCTCCAGCCCCATAAGTGAGAATGTTTTTCTGGCTAGGTTCTTGTGCATCCAAGTACAATGCTATCTTTTGACTCTATATATTTGGAACTCAGATATGCTCACAATATTCTGAGCACAAATATGACCCATGTTTCTTCTTCCTCTTTCACAAAAAAATTTTTAAAAGACTACAGAGGGGCTGGAGCGATAGCACAGCGGGTAGGGCGTTTGCCTTGCATGCAACCAACATGGCCGACCCAGGTTCAATTCCCAGCATCCCATATAGTCCCCCGAGCACTGCCAGGAGTAATTCCTGAGTGCATGAGCCAGGAGTAACTCCTGAGCATCACCAGGTGTGACCCAAAAAGCAAAAAAAAAAAAACTTCCACAGTTTGAAACTTACATTACTTTTTCAAAAGATTTTAATTCCAAATTATAATGATGACAATTAAATCTTTTGTGGTATAAAATTAACATGCATTTATTTATTTAAATATTATTTGTTTATATCCAGAGAAATAGGACAGGAGTTAAGGAACTTGCCTTGCATCCCACCAAACCTAGTTCAAATCCCTGGCACCACATATAGTTCCCCAAATACAGTCAGGATTGAACCCAGATTGGCTGTGTGTAATGCAAGTGCTACACCAGCTGTACAATCTATTGCTCTGGACATGTGCGAAACAAACTATCTTACTAACAATTTTTTTCAAAGGAGGGCAATAAGAATGTCAATATATTATATCACCCTATCAGCTAGATAATAGTTTTTAGAGGTACACATTAAAATAATATGACTCCAGGGAAATAGGTCAAAAAGCTAGTGATCATGCTTTGCATTTGGGAGGCCTGAAGTTAGATTCTTGTTACTTCTGGGAATAGCCATGGGTACTGCTGGCTGTAGCTTCAAAGCCATCTGTTTCTGCTTATAGGAAACATACCTAATCTCACAGAATAGACATAGGTTCAGAGTGAAAGTATGGGATACTCTCATACAAGGCAACAGTAGACCAAAAAAAAAAAAAAGGACAGCCACTTACAAAATAGCATTATATCATACCAAATATCATTTAACATAAAGGAAGTGATTAGATAGGCATGGACACTATTACATATTAAAGGAACAATCTATAAAAAATATTAACTCTAAACAACATAATTGGTCTGCATGTGTGAAGTTCTGGGTTCACACGGTTTTTGATAAAAAACCTAAAGTAAAACATGGACAGAAATATAATAGTAGTGGGAGATCTAACACTCTGCTGTCACCACTGGGTCCACTGGGTAGACCAGCCAGAGTATCAGTAAAGGTTCAAAAGCCCTAAATGAAGAATTAGAAGAGCTGGGACTAATGGACATACCCAAGGCTTTTCATCCTCAAAAAGCCAAACATACATTCTTCTCTAGAGCATATGTTCTAGAGAATGTTCTAGAATGTTCTCCAGGATAGATTATATATTAGAACATAATTCAAACTTACACAAATTCATGAATATAAAAATCATGCCATGGGTGGAGAGGTAGTACAGTGGGTAGGGTATTTGCCTTGCATGCAGCCAACCCAAGTTCAATCCCTAGCATCCCAGATGGTCCCAAAGTTTGCCAAGACTGATTTCTGAGTGCAGAACAAGGAGTAACACTTGAGCACCGCTGGGTGTGGCCCCAAAACAAAAAAGGAAACAAACAAAAATCTTAGCAAGCGTCTTATCAGACCATAATGCCACAAAGACAGGAATTATTCATAAAAAGAAGAAATTAAATATAAAAAGAGTACTTGGAGACTAAACAACAAGCTTCCAAATAGCAAGTAGATCAAAGAAGAAAATCAAAGAAGAAATAATCCACCAGAATTTATGTGACACAGAAAAGCTATATTTAGGAACACATTCCTACATAAGGAAAGAATAAAAAACTCAAATCAACAAACCAAAAAGCACATCAGAAATACCTGGAGAAACAACAACAAATGAGTCCCAGAACTAGAAGAAAGAATGAAATAATTAAAACCAGAGTAGAAATCAATGTTATAGAAACCAAAAGAGCATAGACAGAGTCAATATAACCAGGAGCTGAGTCTTCAAAAGAATAAACTAGACAAACCTTTGGCCTGTTTTTTGGACCATACCCACTATGCTCAGGGCTTATTCCTGGCTCTGGTTCTTAGAGGACCAAATGGGGTGCCTAGAATGGAACTTGGGTTGACCACATGCAAGGCAAGCACCCTATTTGCTGTACTCTCTTGCCTGTCTCTGAGTTTTACTTTCATATTATCTATTTTTATCATTTTATGGCTTCTAGAATAACTGCCAAATTTAGAAAATATTTCCATCATACAACGTTATAAAAAACTTATATTCGTTTTTTTCTGGAACACTTGTGGTATGTTCAAATAAATTTCTGATCCACTTGGGTTTATTTTTGGCAAGAAAGAATAATGAGATTTTAAAAAGTGAGATCTGAGGTTTTTCTCTGTAAAAGCCCTCCCAGAAGTGATCCCTGATGCAGGACTAATTCCTGAGTACAGCCAGGTATGGCCCCCTAACCAAATAAAATTATAAAGAGTAAAAATTACTTTAAAAACTTGGTGGTGTGAGAACAATAATACAGTGAGCAGGGTGCTTGCCTTGCATGTGGCCAATACAGGTTTGATCCCCAGCACCACATATGGTTCCCCTGGCCCTTTCCAGAAGCAATCACTCAGTGCACAGCCAGAGGAAACCCTAAATAGCACTGGGTGTAACACAATAACACAAAAAAATTGGAGGGTTGTAGAAATAGCACAACAGGTAGGTTGCTTGCCTTGTACATGGCTAATTCAGGTTTGATCCCAGTCACTTCACTCTGTCCCCTGAGTACTTGAGTTAAGAACCAGAAATAATCCCTGAGCATCTCGTTGTGTGACCTCCACCCCAAAATTCAAAGATCTGGAGCACATGTTTTGCATGCCAAGTCCTGGGTTCAATTCCCTGCACCACCTGGTCTCCTAAGCACTACTGGGTGAGGTCCCTCCTCCTACCCCCCCAAATAAGACAAAAAGCTATATGAAGTGTTTTATATATCACGTACTAAAGTTTCTTAAATACTGTCAAAAACTACAAAACATGTTTTAACTTTCACAGAAAAAATTAAATTATATTTGGTGGGGGAAAAGAACATTGTTTATGTATGTGTTAAAAACAAAACATCAACATCTGCCAACTCTAGTTTGACATTTTTTCATGTCCTTTTTATCAAAACAAAAACACTGAATCATAATTATCATAGTTAAAAAGAACTACCCTGAGATGATAAGCTTAATGATATATTTGCATAGTGGTATATTGCTGTTGGATAAATACAAAGGAAGATCATATTCAGGAAGAAGTATATGGCATTAATCAACATGATATCCATTGAAATAGCCCACTTCTTGTTCATTTTCTCCCCAATTGCCTTTTCTTGTATATGAGAGGGAATAATAATTCAAAAATCAAAGTATTTACCCTGGGAAGTCTGAAGCTGGATGTTAATTGTTTTTATAAACCAGCTGACAACAGTCATATTAAAGGTCAGAATGAAATAATGAATCGAGGGAACTTGCTTCCTTAGAGTTTACTAGGATAAACCTCAGTGTAATTTCCTTCTTTGTAAGCATTTTACTGTGCAATAGTAATTTAGAGCAACAAGTCTGAACCTCTGATCTGAAGGTTAATTGGCTTGTCCTCTTGAGCTATTATAAAGTAGAAAATCTTGCAGATTGCTCTAGTCATTCAATGTATCCTTCCACTGGAGACGTTACTGGGCCCGCTGGAGCAAAATAATGAATAGCACATATCATTATTTTGGGAAGGAGGGGTCAGAAACAGCTTGGGATATACTAGTAGAGTTCATGGGCTATTCCAGACTCTGTCCTCAGGAGTGACCCCTGGTGGTACTCAGGAAACATGCTGTGCCAGGGGTGGAACTGTGTGAACTAGGTCAGCCACATGCAAGACAAGCACCTTATCTCCTGTTCCATCTCTCCTATCCCTAGTCCATTTAAAAATAAGAGCTGTATCACTGTATCGCTGTCATCCCGTTGATCATCAAATTACTTGAGCGGGTGCCAGTAAAGTCTCTATTCCTCCAAGCCCTGAGATTTTAGCAGCCTCTTCTTTTTTTTTTTAATTTTTATTAGTGAAACACCATGAGGTACAGTTGTAGACTTACAAATTTTTGTGCTTGAGTTTCAGTTATACAATGATCGAGTACCCATCCCTCCACCAGTGCCCATTCTCCACCACCACTGATCCCAGTATCCCTCCCACCTCCATCCCCCCATCCCACCCTGCTAGCCAAGATAAGTACCAGGAGGTTTACTCCATGGCTTGGAGGCCAGCCGCACACACTAGGAGAAAAGGCAGCTCAGATAGAGAAGGGAGCACCATATAAAGGGTGTTGGGAGGATCCTCCCAAGATGGGAGATGCATGCTGAAAGTAGCCATGTGTTTTATGTTTTTGTTTACTTGGGGGCTTTTTGTTAGTTTGTTTTACCATTTCTTATCTATTTCCTATCAAGACAGTTTTTTTCCACTGTACTTAAAACAAAAAAAAAACTGTTAGATAAAATCATTGCAGAATGAAATTGTGTATCATTCATTGGTTGAAAAACCCTTCAACCAATAACAATATGATAATCTTTGCACAGGAGTTACTTCTGGCTCTGCACTCAGGAATGCCCCCTGGGGGTGCTCAGGGGATCATATGGGATCCTGGGAATTGAACCCAGGTCGGCATGTGCAAGGAAAATGCTCTACCCACTGTGCTATTGCTCCAGCCCCAAGATAATCTTTTTTCTTAAGTTAACAAGAATGTTCACCAAGACATACCACATTCTTGACTATAAACCAGACCTTAACAAATGTTTGGGAGGTGGAGAGTGAAGTTTGGGTCACAATTATTGGTGCTCAGGGGGTCATATCCAATGCTAGGGGTTGAACAGAGTCAGTAGCATGCAAATCTTTAACAAAATTTAAGAGACTAGCAATAATAGTATGTTTTCATACTGTAATGGAATTAAACTAGAAATGAATAACAGAGCAATATCCAGAAAATTCCTTAATGTTTAGGCGTGAGAAAACATAATTATAAACAGTTCAGTTCAAAAACAAAGAGAAAGAAGGAAAGAGAGAAAGAAGGAAGGAAGGAAAGAAGGAAAGAAAGAAAGAAAGAAAGAAAGAAAGAAAGAAAGAAAGAAAGAAAGAAAGAAAGAAAGAAAGAAAAGGAGGGAGGGAGGGAGGATGGAAGGAAGGAAGGAAGGAGAACAAGAAGGAAAAGAAGAGTAAGAAGAAGATGCAGAACAAGAACAAAAAGAAGACGTGAAGAATGATATAAAGAAGAAGAAAATCATGAGAAAA
>JAOXYA010021156.1:0-13460 GCA_028565675.1 Sorex palustris | reverse complement strand
CACCAATGAGAATGACACATATAAAAATACTGGAAGGGACCAGAGTGATAATATAGCTGGTAGGGTGTTAGCTTGTATGCAACTGATCTGAGTTTGATATTCGGCATCCCATAAGGTATCTCAAGAACTGCCAGGAGTAATTCTTGAGTGCAGAGCCAGGAGTTAACCCTGAGCATCACCAAATGAGACCCCCCAAAAATATTGTGAACAATCTATGTTGGTGGAGAGGTAGAGAAAAAGGAACTCTTATTCACTGCTTGTGGGAATATTGTCTAGTTCATCTCCTCTGGAAAACAGTATAGAGAGTTCTCAATAAACTTAGAACTGAGCTGCCATATGACCAAGCAACTTTACTTTTGGGTATCTAACCAGGATAGAAAAAGATTAATTCAAAAGATTCATTAATGCACCCCATTATTCATTCAAGCATTTAGTACAATAACTAAAATATATAGTCAATCTAGATGACCAACAATATGTAAGTGGATCATAAAGATGTGTTATATGTACAAAATGGAATGCTATGAAGCAATAAAGAACAATGAAATCGTGCAATTCTCTGCAACATGGATGGAACTGGATATTACCATGTTAAATAAAATAAACCAGAAGAACAAACGCAGGATGATTCACGTGTGGCATTTAGAATAACTGGATTAAGGAATGAAATGTTTTAAAGGAGGATTCTTGATAACTTTTGGCCCTGGAATATAGAGAGGAGAAGGATGGAGAAGGAGAGATTAAGAGGTTGGGGAGAAGAGACAGAGAAGAAACAATGGGGGTGGGGTAAAGGGGATTTAGGTACAGGAATGGTATAGCCAAATTTCTAAGCCACAAAGCAAATAACCCTAAAATTATGAGATCCAAACTATAACAACCAAACTTAAAAAGGTGCCTATCAAGGTGCAGGCTGGAGGTAGGAGTTGGGGAGGGAATCTGGGAACAGTGGTGGAGAGAATTTGACACTGTTGGTGAGATCAGTGCTGAAACACTGTCTAAAAATCAACTATGAATAACATTTTTTCATTTTTAAATTTTATTTTTATAAAGTAGTTCACAATTATTGATTACATTTAATATTCAAACACCAGTCCTACCACCATTACACCTTCCCACAACCATATTTCGAATGTTTCCATTCTGAACCCCAACCCCTGCCCCAAAGCAGGACCAAAATAATTTACAAAATACAAACCAAAATACAAAATATTGTATTTTTTGTTAGGAATAAAGTGCCGAAGATGATCCAAAAAAATTTTTAGAGGAAAATGTGTGAATACTGTTGTATTTCACCCAGGGGCTATGAAGGCCTTCTATAAGATATTACTATCATGTTGTTAAAGGTTGAGCTTTTTGGGTGTGACTGCCAAGTTGTCAGAAATGAGGAGAACGGGGGAGGTAACCCATTCCTAGTTCTATTGAACCTGGTGTTTTATGAATAATATTTTAAATCATGGGATTAAATGAAATTTTTAAAAAGTTTAGTGATATGACAAGTGGGTTTTTTTGGATATTGTTCAAGTGAACTTGGGAAGAACATATATGCAGCTGCTTTGGTCAAAATGCTGTTTGTATCTGTTAGATCTACCTTGTTTATTGTGTTGTTTAAGTCTGCTACCATCTTATTGGTTTTCTATCTGGGAAATCTACTTATTATTGAGTCTGGGTTTTTGAAGTCTTCTGCTATTACTGTATTGCTGTCTATTTTCCCCTAGTGTCTGTCAATGTTTGCTTTATATATTTAGGTACTCTGAGATCATGTGTACAAATATGCATTGATACAGAGCGATAGCATAGTGGTAAGGCATTCGCCTTACAAGCGGCCAACATGGCCGACCCGAGTTCGATTCTCCGCCCCTCTCGGGGAGCCTGGCAAGCTACCGAGAGTATCTCGCCCACACGACAGAGCCTAGCAAGCTCCCCGTGATGTATTCAACATGCCAAACACAGTAACAACAAAGTCTCCAATGGAGACGTTACTGGGCCCACTCGAGCAAATCGATTAACAATGGGAGGACAGTGACAGTGACATATATTGTGGTCTTTTGGCTCTGTTTTCTTCTACTTAGTCTAATGTCTTCAATATTTATACATGTTCTAGTATGCATCAATACTTCATTCCTTTTGTGGCTGATTAATATTGCATTGAACATATAAGGCATTTGCTTATATAGTCACCCACCAATGGGCATTTGGGTGTACACCTTTTTTGGCCAGTATTGTTATGCTGTGTTAAACAGTCATGTATAATTTTTTTGTATGGATGTATGTCTTCATTTGCCTGCCTATGGACTAGGAGAAGACCTATTGGGTCATCTCATGATTCTGTATTTAATCATTTGAGTAAGTGCCAGACTCCTTTAAGGGGGCTGCTCCATTTAACATGCCTCTAGACTGCATAAGGACTTCGCTTTACTACGTTCCTATTGACCCTTCTTATTCTCTAACAAGAATGGTTTTCTGAACCTATAACTGGATTATTAAAACATCACATGCATACTCAGCCACACCTACACTGCTACAGTCATTGAAACAGATGCACACAGAAAACTATGCTCCTATCTGCATCTACTTCTGGAGTTCTATGCAATACAGAGAATTCCAGAGTCATTTACAATCGCAGTTACAGCCAAAAGATATATATCACATAGCATATATGCATATTAATTCATAGTCCCACATGAGCAAACATAACGAACATACAGTAGACCAGTGCTTCACATATGTGCATACATCTGTCATGGCTTCCACACAAACATACATATTTAAACAGAGACCCATATACATGCAGCTGGTAGCATATTCACACTTGCTCAAATAGCCATATACAAACAATAGTGTGCCCACAAAAAAAACACAGTAGACACACACACACACACACACACACACACACATACACACCAGCATGATTTATGGTTGCTGACTGAAGAAGATTGAATGTATTTGCTCTAGATAGCAGGGAGAAGACTGAGATGTATTAGTCCTTGATATATTCGGTAGAAACTCCTTTTTATTCATGCATACATTTATGCTTTCATTAAGCTACAATGAAGTATAAGTTGAACACATAATACAGTGAAGAACTGGAGTGATTGTACAGTAAGTAGGGCTTTGCCTTGCATGCAGCCAACAGAGGTTAGATCCCAGACATTCCATATGGTCCCCCAAGCACTGCCAGGAGTAATTCCTGAGTGCAGAACACAGGAGTAACCCCTGAGCATTGCTGGGTGTGGCCCCCCCAAAATAAACCAAAGAAATAAATGAAATACAATGAGGGACTGGATAATACAGCAGATAGGGCACTTGCCTTTGCATTCAGCCAACCTGGGGTCAATTTTTGACATCCTATATGGTCCTCAGAGCCCACCAGGAGGGATCCTAGTGCATTGCCAGGTGTGCCCCTGCCCCCCCCCCCAAAAACCAGAAAACAAAGAAATACAATGATAAAAGGGGCTGGGAGATAGTACATGGTTAGAGCAGATGCCTACTGTGCTTCTGACCTGAGTTCAATTCCTAGCACTAAATGATCCCCTGAGATCCCCTGAGATCCCCTGGAGGCCTTCAAGCACCAAGTGTGTGACCCTGAAATTCCCTAGCATTGTGAGGTGTCCTGTTCCACCCCAATACTGCAGGATCCAAGCAGCAACACTTTGCATTGAACCACTGGCCAGAAACTGGTGGGTCTTGTGGCCCTCCTGAGCACTGCTTCGGAGCACCCCCCCAAAGAAATATAAGAGATGACACATACAATACAATACAATACAGAGTTCTTGTCACTAGGGACAGTTCTAGTGAGGGGTTAGCTAGTAAGTGAAGAACAATCTGTGATAATGTGTCAAGAAAAAAAAATTTTTAACTGCTGTTTACCCTTGAAAATACCAGTTTTAACTGCACAGGTCCACGCACATGCAGAATTTCTAGTAAACAATGTAAATACTTACAGGATCAATAAATACAGTATTGTCAATGTGTGTTTTTTCTGCCTTAGGATTATCTTAATATTTTTCTATTCTCAGCCTTCCTCATTGTGTTTAAGAAGTTGGTGTACAATACATAGAACACAAAATATTCATTGAACAGTTCTTGTTTCTAGTAAGGCTTTTGGTAATTGAGGGCTAATAGCAGGAAGGTGCTGGGTGGAATCAAACATTGCACATGGAATTTCAACCGTGCAGGAAGTTGGCAAGTATGAACCCTTTGTTGTTCCGGGTCATAGGAATCTGTTAGGTCATACGCATGTTTCCAGGACAGCTGCCAGTTCCTAGGAAAACAGGAGACTTCGGCATTGCTGCTCCCTCTTTCTTTTCTTTTCCTGGAAAAGAAAAGTTTCAAGGGGGCTAGCTTGGTGGCTGAAAGTACTCCCCTTGGGACTGGAGAGATACACAATGGGTAGGGCATTTGCCTTGCACGCGCCCAACCTTGGCTGGATCCCTGGCATCCCATATGGCCCTCTGAGCATCTCCAGGAATGATCGCTGAGCACAGAGCCAAGAGTAACACCTGAGCATCACCAGGTGTGGCCCAAAAACAAACCCCAAAAAAAATTTTTTAGGGGCTCGAGTGATAGCAGATCGGGTAGGGCGTTTGCCTTGCACACAGCCGACCCGGGTTCAATTCCCAGCATGCCATATGGTCCCCTGAGCACCACCAGGAGTAATTCCTGAGTGCAGAGCTAGGAGTAACCCCTGTGTACTGCCAAGTGTTACCCAAAAAGCAAAAAAAAAAAATTTTTAATGTTTTTTAAGTGCCTGTCATGCACACTTGGAGTCATGAGTTAAATACTTGGTGGCACCCACGAGTGCTGACTGCAGTCCTGAAGTTCTGCTGTCAGGGACCCTGCTGCCCTCCCCAGCGCACAGGCAGGTGTGTGCAGGGACAGCCACTAAGGTGTGTGACCTCCCAAGCACACCAGCTCCACAGCTAGCAATGTCTCCCCCATGAGCATGACAAGTGGATGCTTCCCCTGCAGTGTGTGAGCACTGTACCTGTGTCCAACTACCACCGACCACGGGTACAAGTGCCACGTCCAAATGGTGCAATAACCCCTCATCACCCTGGGCATTGCAATGACAAAAACAACAATGGAAAGGGAATGGGGGGGCACACCCGGTGATGGTCAGGGCTTACTCCTGTCTCTGCACTCAGGAATTATTTCTGGTGATGCTTAGGAGACCATATTGGATGCCGGGGATCAAACCTGGCCTCATGCAAGGCAAATGCCCTTCCCACTGAACTATCTCTTCAGTCCCTCAGAGTGAGTCTTTAAAAAAATAATTAAGGGGGTCTCAGAGACAGTACAGCAGACAGGACACTTCCCTTGCCTGTGGCCAACCCAGATTCAATCTCCAAGCCCCATCAAAAGTGATTCCTGAGTGCAGAGCCAGAAGTAAGCCCTGAGCACCACTGAGTGTGGCCCCCAAACAAAAACAAATGAACATTTGACAGACTCCCCTGTCTACCCCGGGCTCAGTTATGTGTGTGTGCACGGACATGTGCTAATAACAGCAGTAAAGACTCTGCAGTCGGGACCTAGACTGCCGCTTTGAAATGTTCATCCTACCTGGATGACCTCTCCATCTCTTTCTTCTTTCAAAACACGAGGCCGATAATAATAGTCACTTTAAATGGACCAAATTAGCTCGTACTTGTAAAGCACTTTAAACTGCCTGGCAAGCATTACGTGCTCCATCAGTATTAGCTCTCTAATCATTTCCCAAGGTAGGTCTTCACAGAGGAAAGATGAACATCCAAGAACCGGGGCAGGGCCAGAGCCATAATATAGAAAGTAGGGCTTGGGTTTGATCCCCAGCATCCCATATGGTCCCCCAAACACCACCAGGATCGATTCCTGAGTGCAAAGTCAGGAATAAGCCCTGAGCATCGCTGGGTGTGACCCCAAAACAAAATTTTTTAAAACAAATTGTATTAGCTGATACTTATAAAAAGCTTTTAACTACCTGGCAAGCATGACATGCTCCATCAACATTAGCTCTCTAGTCATTTTCCAAGGTAGAGTTTCACCGTGGGAAGGTATGCGTCCAAGGACTGAGGGATCAGAGGAAGGAAGTTGGTGTGGCCAGCTCTGAGGCTGAGCAGGGCTTCACACTGGGCTGTAGTTGAAGGGTCTCAGAGTGAGGTGCTGGCATGTGCCCTGAGCAGGCCGCAACCGTCTCCATCCTACAGGCCAGCGGAGCTGCCCTGAGCTTCCAGCCCCATCAGGCCTTCCTGCTGTGGCCAGTGCACTCACGGGTCGCCTCTGCTGTGTTTCCTCCATAGGTCAGCACGTATCACCCCGGGCCTGCCTCCCCAGCGCACTCCACGGCGGCTGCCATCCTCAGCCTGCCCAGCTCCCAGCAGCACCTTGCAGCTAACATGTGAGTACAAAGCTCCAGCAGCCAGCCCATGGGCCAGCACATCTCCAGCCCTGTCTGCTGATGCTCTGCTGTGGGCTGTCACACCTCCAAGTAGCCCCTAGAGATTAGAGCTTCTGGTCCTTTGACATCTCCTGAAGAAACGGGTCTAGCAAACACACAGAAGCAGAGTTTCATCATTCCACTCCTGGTTTTACAACAGTAGGGACTCAGGGATGATGTTGCTGGGAGCTTGGATGTTAATTTGCATCTTCCTTTGGTCTGCAATGGGGCTGGAGCCGTAGCACAGTGGGTGAGATGTTTGCCTTATATGCAGCTAATCTGGGTTCAACCCCTGGCATCCCAGATGCCCCCCAAGCCTGCCAAGAGTAGCCCTGAGCGCAGAGCCAGGATAAGCCCTGAACAAACACCACTGAGTATGGCTCCAAAACAAAAATTACCGTGTTTTTTTTTTCCAGTGGCAAGTTGACTAGGGAAGGTCTGCAGAGGAGATCATTCCTAGCCCCATGGATAAACTGGTCCAATATTCCTGATCTTGAGGGTCTAGAAGAGTTTCCAGATATCTAGTCTGAGCATCAGACCCCTGGATCTGACATGCCGATGTGGGCAATGATGTAAGACTTTAGTTGGGCAGGGCTGCCCGTACAGCCACACATATTCCCTAGAGCATTCTCTGCCAGACAGACCTAGAAGTTTCCTGGCTCCCCCTGAAGAGAAAGTCATGTCTACCCCAAAGGACTCTACCGGTTCCCAACCCAGCACCCCAGTTCCACTGTGTTTCCCTATCTCTCCCACCCGACCCCCGGAAGCCCAAATGAAGCCTCCTGCTCCCCCAAGGCTGCTTCCCAACCCACAACGAAGTAGAACTGCGGGCCACCCCCTGGGTCCTAAGCCAGCCCCTCTGCTTGGAAATAGGTGTGAACCAGACTTCCTGCCCACCCTACCTCTCCCGTGCCTTCATGGCTCTGACTGTTTTCGTTGTCCCTTAGGGAGAGGCCGTTGCTTCTAGGCAAGAGAGCCGGCTCAGCCCTAACTCCTGCTGGCCAACTGCTTTCTCTAGTAAAATACATTCCCACCCCTGGGGCTGGAGCGATAACACAGCGGGTATCACAAAGGGCATTTACCTTGCACACAGCTGACCTAGGTTTGATTCCCAGCATCCCATATGGTCCCCCGAGTAACCGCCAGGAGTAATTCCTGAGTGCAGAGCCAGGAGCAACCCCTGAGCATCACTGGGTGTGACCCAAAAAGAAAAAGAAAGAAATATATTCCCACTGGCACCTCCCACTGTGGACTCACTGTGTTCTCCTCCATGTGATACAAGTGAGAGGAGAGGCAAGAAGGAGAACTTGTCCCCCGCCCCCCGTCCCCCACCATCCCAACCAGATGCTACCCCATTGATCACATTCATCAATGTGTATTTATTGGTTTCAATTTGCTTTTTAAATAAGTGAGCTTTGGGGCCAAAGCAATAATACAGCAGGCAGGGTACTTGCTTTGCACGCGGCAGACCCGAGTCCAATCCCCAGCACCACACGTGGTCCCCAAAGCCCTGAGCACAGAGACAGGCATAAGCCCTGACCACCACCAGGTGTGGCCCCAAAACCAAACATAAGTGAGCTTTATTCGTCTTTCTTTTTCTGTGGGAGGGGGCTTCCCCAGCATTGTTCAGGGGTACTAGTGGATGTTTCCCATGACTTTCGGCCCTGCTATACTCAGTGTTCAGCCTGGCACTGTGACATTGTTCAGACCCAGTTGAGGACACCAGTATCTTGCCCTGTGAGTCTGGAAGTGGAGCTTGGGGCCTTAAGCCTGCTTGGTCAGGTGCCCAGTTTTGTGAGTTCAGCTTCTGCTTTTTCAGGCTTTGGGTTATGAACCCACTAGACTGATGGGCTTGCCCCCCCCCACACCCCCACACACACATACACCCATGACTCTTGCCCTTCCTTCACCTGGCTCATCTACTGTCTCTGCAGGTTTGTGGCCCTGCGCTCCTATGCAGCACACGGACCCGAGGAACTGGACCTGCAGAAGGGAGAAGGCGTCAGGGTCCTGGGGAAGTACCATGATGGCTGGCTCAAGGGCATCTCCTTGGTCACCGGGCGAATGGGCATCTTCCCGAACAACTATGTCATCCCCATCTTCAGGTGTGTCCCTCCTGTCCTGGGCATGGGGTGTGGTCCTCTAGGCAGGGGGCATCAGCGATTGAAGCAAGGACTTCGTATGCTTTCAGAGCGTAGTCAAAAAACTGTTTCTGACCCCATTTCTGTCCCATACTTGAGCGGAATAGCAATGGGAGCATGTAAGAGCCACAAATTCTGGACTGCTGACCTACTACCCAGGTCTAACACTGTCTACCACCTGGGTCTTTTTTTCCCAAATAGCTTTTCCCCCAGTGTTTCATTCTCTAGCTGTACCAGCCCAGGTTGCCTCTAACCATCTAATCCTGTAGCCTCAGATGTGCACAAGCCCCCAGTCCACAGTCCTTATTCCTCCATGCCTCCACCTCGCCCTCTACCCCCAGCAACCAGGAAGTCTGTCAGAGATAGTCAGGCGCCACATCAGGCATTGTCTTTCTGGCACAGACCTGAGTCATAGCCCCCAGAACAATGGGACCTCCACTGAACTCTGTGGGGGGACTCAGACCTGCAGTCATGTCCAGTTTGGGGGTCCTTCATGTAGGAAGATCCGTAGCCTGGAGGGGGGGAGCAAGGATGGGAAGAAGATAGAAAACCATTCCAGGAGAAATGATAAAGAAAGTTGGCTTAAGTAAGCTGTGGAAGCCGGGGTGTGGCCATAGCCGACTGTCAACTAGGAAATCATGTAAATTAGGACTGTGTAACTTAGTATACTAAAAGAATGAAGATCAACACATGGCTCTACCTTCGAAAGTCAGGGTTTGGACTGGAGCTATTGTATAGTGGGTAGTACATTTGCCTTGCACACAGCCAACCCAAGTTTGATCCCTGGCACCCCATATGGTCCCCTAAGCACTGCCAGGAGTAATTCCTGAGTGCAAAGCCAGGAGTAACCCCTGAACATCACTGGGTGTGGCCCAGAAACAAAACAAAACAAAAATTTAAAAAGAAGAAGACAGACAGGATTCAATAAAAAAGAAAACTTGCACTTTTTAAGCCATAGAGTTTTTTCCTGTCAAGCTGGCTGGTGGGGTAATTGATTTCCTTTCTAGGAAAAATGCAGGCCAATTCTAGGGTCCCTGTTTTGTATAGAAATCTCTCTTCACAGGGTAAAATGTTGGAGCAGAAGGTCTGAGCTCTTCCCTTCAGTAGAAGGCTCTTGTAATTGGTTAAAAATTGGGGACAATTCCAAAAGCAAACAATGTGTCTATAACCAACACTTTAATTCATTTATTCACCAAATATTTACTGAGCACTTACTAGGCATAAGATACTGGAGAACAGACCCCAGTGAGCAGAACACTTCAAATCCCTGCCCTCAGGAGCTTACATTCATTGAGGGACAAAGAGAAACTAAGTACTGTACATAGGGTACAAGAAGAGCCAAGAAGAAAATCATTTCAGGAAAGGGGATACAATTATGTGGGATCCATCAAAATGTTGGTCGGGGGTGGGGGAGGGCAGAGCAATAGCGTCGTGGGTACAACGTATACCTTGCACGCAGCCAACCCAGGTTCAATCCCTGGCATCCCATATGGTCCCCCAAGCACCATCAGGAGTAATTCCTGAGTGCAGAGCCAGGAATAATCCCTGAGTATTGCTGGGTGTGACCCAACTCCCCCAACCACAAAAAAAAAAAAAGTTGGTCAGGGTTGATCAGGCTGGCCTTATTAAGCCACATGATCTCTGAGGAATGTGTGTCCCAGGCCAAAGGAACAGCATTTACTCAGGCCCTGAGGTAGGAGTGTCCTTGACTTGATCCATGAGACTGAAGTGGGGCATCTGAGAGGAGACAGGATGGTAACAGGAGGGCCAGCTTGTAAGAGTTCCCCAGCTCACAGCGGAGGATATTGGCTTTCACCTTTTCGCACTGTTGAACGGAAGAGATTTATGATCTAATACATTCTCATCAGAACCCTCTAGTTTCTAGGTTCAGGACAAATTGTAAAGAGGAGCAGGTGAACACAGAGTGATTATCTGAGGCTATTGTAATAATCTGGGCTGGAGTGATAGCACAGCGGTAGGGCATTTGCCTTGCAGGAGGCCGGCCCAGGTTCAATTCCTCTGTCCCTCTCAGAGAGACTGGCAAGCTATAGAGAGTATCCTGCCCGCACAGCAAAGCCTGGCAAGCTACCCATGATGTATTTGATGTGCCAAAAACAGTAACAACAATTTTCACAATTTTTTGTGAAACATTATTGGTGCTCACTTGAGAAAATTGATGAACAATGGGATGACAGTGACAGTGACCATATAGTCTGTGAGATGTGAGAAGTATGGATGTCCTGTGCTGTTTTGTTTTAGTGTGCCACTAACTTATATTTTTTATTGTTTTCAGGTCGCCTCTGGAGATGCTTAGTGGTTACTCCTGGCTTACCCCTGGTGGTACAGGGATCTGGGATCTGGGGTTAAACCCGGTCGGCAGTGTGCATGGCAAATGCTCTGCCCACAGTGCTATCCCTCCAGCATTGCCTGTATGATGTTTAACTGACTTTACTCTGAGCTTCTGTTTATTGTGTGGGCTTAAGTGTGAATAAATGAACTTTTTAAATTTGGTATTTTTTGTACTAATATGAAGTGATGTCCAAATTTAATTTTTATTCATTGCAGCATTAATGTATGAAGGAAGGAGAACATTTTCTTTAGCTAGATATTCTTGAATTCATTTGTGTAATATTTTATTACCTTTAATTATTTTATTTACATCAGGCTTGGTTTTTATTTTATATCATTTTTATTTTTTGAGCGGACTGGAGTGATAGCACAGTGGGTAGTCGTTTGCCTTGCATGCGGCTGACGTGGGTTCGATTCCTTCATCCTTCTCAGAGAGCCTGGCAAGCTACCGAGAGTATCCCGTCCGCTCAGTAGAACCTGGGAAGCTCCCCGTGACATATTCGATATGCCAAAAATAGTAACAAGTCTCACAATGAAGATGTTACTGGTGCCCACTTGTGCAAATTGATGAACAATGGGAGGACTCTGCTTAGGTTTCACTCCTGGTCATGCTCAGGTATTCATTTGTGTGAGGGAAAATAATTGTGGCTGATCTTGTGTAAAACAAGTACCTTAACACTCTACTCTTTTTCCAACCATGAGAGATCTTAATTGTTAAATGATATGAATCTCTTTCAAGCTCTGTCTATGCTGTTGAACAATTTATTAAGGCTTTTTGAGAACTTTGTTAGCAATACAAGTGTTTGTGGAAAATTTTTTTGATAATTTTGTGCAATGACTATCCCACATAGTGTTTTTAGTTATTTATCAGTTAATCTCCTCAACTTAAAATAATTGTTTTTTCTCCTAAATTGCTTAAATTTAGATTAAAAATTTAGTATACTTTTTTTTATATTTGAAAAGTTCTTCCTTTTTTCTCATTTACTTATTTATTTATTTGGGGATGCACACCTTATGGTGCTCAGGGCTTGTTCCAAGTTGTGTACTTGGGATCACTTCTGGTATGGCTCAGGAGACAATACGGGGTGCTAGGAATCGAACCCAGGACAACTGTGCGCAAGGTACATGCTTTATTCATTGTACTATCACTCTGATGCCAAGATTCTTTTTTATATGTCATCTGAATTGGTTCAAGTTTTTACACCATATTCTATCTTTGCTTTTTTTGTTTTTGCTTTGGGACCCCCACCTTGCTGTGCTCAGAGCTTAGTTACTCCTGAATGAACTGTAGGATAATTCCTGATAGGGCTTGAAGGACCTGTGGGTTGCAGAGAATTAAACCTAGGTTGGCCACATGCAAGGCAAGCTCCAAATCGCCAGACTAATGCTGAAGATTTGATAGTTGTTTTTAAAGTTATAATAATCAAAGCGTTTTCCTTCCTGCTGTCACACAGATGAAATATTTTGCTTTATGATTTTCCTCCATTTTATTTTCAATCTCTTGTCATTTCTCTCTTTTAGGATTTAGTGCGTACAGGTTGAATACTTTTTTATGTAGTTAGCATATTTAAGGCTTGAAATTTGAACCATGCATGTTACAAGAACTTTATAATTTTCAAGATTTTCCCCAAGTGTCAGCCACTATTTACTGAAGAATTGTTTACTTAGGAACTACTTTGTTATAAGAATTGTCTTCTTTACTAAATAAAATGATTGCTGAAGAGATAAAACAGAGGTTAAGGTACTGTTCTGTTAACCTGGCCCCATTGCCCCCTGATCTCCTCCCCTGAGCACCATGAGGTATGGTCCCAAAACAAGCAGAAAAATAATCCTGAAGTTACCATTTTAATTTTTCTCTTAGAATAATAGTTTGTAAGAATTTTCCCTCCCTTTAAAGTGGTCAGGATTTTATTGGTTTTTACCCAAATAATTGTGTTACAAAGTATTCATATTATTGCATTATACTCAGAAGAATCTGCAAATATTCTAGGGTTGGAAACTTTTTGAGTTCTTTCTTTGCCTAATATGTGATTAACTTTAGTAAATATTTTATGGGTGACTTAAAAGTGAGAAAGTTACTGCAATATTCGTCAAATTCATTAATTATGATAGTCAAACTCAGTTGACATCTTGAAGGCTGATAAATCTGCTATAAAAATAATAATGAATATGAAAAATGTGTTATTTAATATTAGCTGCTAAATATTAAGCACATGTGTTTATTATATAATTCAAAATCAAATTAGTGTAATTGAATAAGAGTTTTATTCTGGTTTTCTATTAATGTCATATATTTTATTTTTAGTGACAATTTCATGCCTATAAAATTATTTTCACATATGAACAAATGATGTTAAAGAAGAGATGGGGTGCTTGCTCTGTAAGGTACATCCAGTACTCATCCTCCATCCTCCTTTCTATTTCTTATTAGTCTGTACCTCAGACCACCAATATACTGGATTTTTTAATAAGGATGTATACCATACTCTTGCATTAAGTTGTTGCATACTCTAATTTTCAGTCTGATAATTCTTCAATTTTTTCCATACCTTCACAGT
>JAOXYA010021148.1:0-13460 GCA_028565675.1 Sorex palustris | reverse complement strand
CCGAACATCACCAGGTGAGGTCCAGAAGTCAACAAAAACAGAGCCTGTGAGAACAGTAACTGTGATAACAGTTACAAAGCCTTCAGGTTTAAGTCTCAGTCGTACAATGATCAAACATCCATCCCTCTACCAGTGCACATTTTCCACCACCAAAACCCCCAATATACCACCCATCCCACCCTTCCCCTGCTAGTGTGGCAGATGATTTCCACTTTACTTTCTCTCTACTTTGATTACATTCAACTTTTCAACAGAAGACCTACCATAATAATTTGGAATTTCCCCCTAACATTCAGACCTGCCGAGAAGGCATCATTAGATAATTTGTTTTCTATTGCTAATAATGAAGAGCATATGTTGTTGTGTGGCTACACAATTTTGGATTTCTGATATTTTAGTAATTAAGTCTGGAGGGATTTCTGCCAGAAGCCACTGGGTTTGTGTGCCTCTGGAATCATGGCCATTCAGGAGCCGGAGGAGTCTTTTGTGGATGGCAACTTGGGGTCTCATTGGGGAGGGGAAAAGGACTGGTTCCAGCCCCCATCCTGTGAGGCCCCGCATCTCATCACTGCTGGCTCGTACCTCTTAGTCCAATAGACTCTGAAAGATGGCAGTCAACATACCACGGAGGGGAAGAAAGCGGAAGGAACAACGCCCCTTCCCCTCCCAGAACAGCACAGGGCCGTAGCTTAATTTACAAGCTGGACGAGCCAATCGTGGGTAGCAACTCGGGTCTCATCCAGGTGGGGAGAAGGACCGGTTCCAGCC
This sequence comes from Sorex palustris, assembly GCA_028565675.1. Classification (NCBI taxonomy): domain Eukaryota; kingdom Metazoa; phylum Chordata; class Mammalia; order Eulipotyphla; family Soricidae; genus Sorex; species Sorex palustris. The sequence goes on along the minus strand of JAOXYA010021148.1, from coordinate 12,692 downwards.
CCCAGAGATGATCAAGAAACTGTGAGCTCTTTTACTTTTTTAAGTGACTGACTCCAGAATCCAATGATAGATTTATTTTTCCTTAAATTTTTAAAATTATGTTATAATTTACCAACTTGTTTATAAAACAGTTGTTTCAGGCATTAAATGTTCCAGCACCAATCCCACCACCAATGTGCTGCCCTTCCCTCTACCAGTTTCTCACCCACCACCTCAGTCTGCTCCCTTACAGGCACAGACAAATTGACTTCATATTTTTATCACAACACAAAGGAAAATGGAATTATCAAAACTTAGATCAATAAAAAGTCAATTTACGATCATTGTTACATATCACAGTGGTGTTACTGCAGCCATTGTCTGAGGATCTGTAGTGCTGCTTAGTGCTAGTTGAGCCTTCAGTGTTATTGTTCAGGCTCATTGAGCTTGGTGGGCTTTTATGCAACGTCCCATCAGATTTGCTGTGAGCCTACTGGACTGACATTACTAAGAAATTTGGAGAGGTTATGCGCCCCCGTATGCAGATGAGTGGTCCAGAAGCAATAGATCTAGAGCAATTTGGTGGCTTGGCAGTTTAATGGGGTTCGATTTGTGGATCTGGGCTAGTTCTATGTTGGAGGGTATGAGGTATAGCTGCAGGCTGCTGTGCCTTCAGGTAGAGGGGAATCTGCCTGCCCCCATTCCAATTTCTTTATATTCTTATTCTAATTTGAGGATTCCAGAAGTTGATGTGCAATTCTTGTGTTTTCTTAACCGATCTATTAGCTTGGGAATGTTGAGTCACTACTTTGTAATTATTTACACATGAGGGATGGAGAGGGAGCTCAATAGGCTGAGCACACACTTGGCATGTCGGAGACCTGTGTTCAGTCCCCATCACTGTATGGTTCCCTGTGCACCACTGAGAGAACCCTCAAGCATTGAGCCTGGAGTCACTTGGGCATGGCCCAAAACTTAAAAAAAAGAAAAGAAAACGTACAGCATTCGTCACTCTTCCCATTCCTCAGGATTTACAAGTCAACCATAGAAGTCCTCTGTAGGAGAAAAGGTTCTCCTTTCTGGTGCAATGAGTGAAGGGTCTGCGGGTTTCTTTCCACAGACAAGCGTCCTGGCGTGCTCACCCTCATCTCTCTCAGCTGCTGTAGGGACAGTAACTGGCTTTGTCCACTTCCTTGACCTCCGTAATACCAGCTCCCTTCGTATCATTCACAAGATATTTCTCTCCAGAGCGCCCGTGGACCACCTCCTGTAAGTACTCTCCTGGCAGCCTTGTTTCCTTGTTGATGTTTGGGACACACCTGGCAGTGTGCTACGATAGAAACCTGGGTTCGTCTATACAACACATGCTCCCCAGCCCTTTGAAAACTCTGACCTTGATCATCATTTTTTATTTCTTTACTTTTTCTATTTGTAATTTAATTAAGTTTATATTTATGGCATCATGATTTATAATAATTTTGATGATAGGATTTCTTGCATATAGTGTTCCAACTCTACACTCTTCTCCATAGTGTCCATTCCCTCTATCATTATCTCAGTCTCCCTCTGTTTTGTGAGCCTCAGTTCTGTTCACCAATTCTTAGTCTTTGTCCATATTTATCCCCTTGCTATGATTCTTCATAATCCCACATGTGAGAGAGATCATTCTATATATATCCATCTCCTTCTGACTCACTTCACTCAGCGTGATACTCTCCAAATCATTCAAATTGCATGGATTCATCTTTTAGTAGTATGTTGTTTCTTTATCCAGTCATCTGTTTTTGGACACTCAAGTTATTTCCAGATTTTTGCTACTATGAATAGTACTGCAATGAACATAGGAACACAAATGCCTTATGGAAAATTAATTTTTACCTTAGAAACTTGGTTATAGTAGTGAGAACTTTTTTATTTTTTATACAAGATTAATGTATTTTCATGGCCACCAAAGAACCCAAAACCTGCCACCTGTTCTTTTGTCACTCTTCATCTGCTTTTTTTTCTTTTTACCCCTCTCATTCCACTACCTGGTAGTTTCGATTTTGTGCTCAAAAGTCAAGGCTCTATTTTTGCAAACCACAGCACCCAAAAGGAGAGAGAGAACAAAAGGGAATGCCTTGCCACAGAGGCAGGGTGGGATGGGGGGTTGGGGTGGGAGAGATACTGGGATCAGTGGTGGTGGGAAATGGGCACTGGTGGAGGGATGGATACTCAAATATTATATAATTGAAACCCAAGCACAAATATTTGTAAGTCTACAACTGTACCTCATGATGTTTCACTAATAAAAGTTAAAAAAAAGTAAAGGCTTTGTCTTCTATTCCCTTGTTTTGTTCCTCTACATACCAGAAGTAAGTGAGATTACTGATTTTTGTCCTCCCTCTGACTTATTCCATTTAACACGATGTCATCAAGTATCATCTAAGTTTCAATAATTGCAAGATTTTTATCTTATAGCTGCATAATATTCCATTGTGTATGTACACTACAGCTGCTTTATCTATTCATCTGTAATTGGACATTTAGGTTATTTTTATACAAGCTATTGTACTTAGTGCTTAGTACATAAGCAAGCAGAAAAGAGAACTCATTCATTTTTATTTATACAATTTGTACAAGCACTTAAGAGTATGGCATGCACTTCTGTTGTATTAACTTGGTGAGCAAGGTACTTCTTACTGAGTTACGATCACAGACAGCAAAAAGATCAGAATTTGAATCCAGATATCTAGGCTCCAAAGGGGTTGCAAAGCAAATAATTTTCTGTATCTCTCTCTCTCTCTGTCTCTCTCTCTCTCTCTCTCTCTCCTACCTCCCCCCCCTTTGAAATGTGTCTTGGAGAATGTTTTCTGTCCACACTTAAAGTTCTTCAATTTCTACAATTTCATAGTGTACTTCATTGTATGAGCCTATCATCATTTAAAAATACTGTATATGGATAGGCACTTTGATTACTTCAGATATTTAGAAACCACATTTTAAAGAAAGCACCACAAAAATCCTAGATTTAGCCTTGTATTGTTGCCATTAGCGTTCTCCTATTCATTCATTTTATCATCCTAGTAGTACAAGACATTTGTGTCTGCTCTGTAATCTGAGAGGCCATTACACATGAGATCAAATGTAACCCTCACCCCTTCAGTCAGAGGGATTCCTGCTTATGTAAGGCATCTCAAATCAGGGAGTTCAGTTCAGAGAGTTAGGAGGAGTGTCTGTGCATAATGACCCAGCTGGCACCCAAAGGGCCAGGTTTCTGCTACTTATGCTGTTTCTGTCAAGCCTACCTCCTGCAGTTCGATGGGGGAGGGCCTTAGAGCCCCCCTTCTTTACACCCTCTACCGGTGGTGCCATATCCTCTATCTCATATTGGCATTTTCCACGTTTTCTAATTTGACTCATTTCTCAACAGTGTTGAGGACCCCCTGGACTCCTTACTTGGTCCAGGACCACTGGATCATTATTCAAAGGTCCTGGGAGGATAGAGTACTGGTACTGAAATTCTCTCTCTTTTCACATGACTCATCCCCACTTGAAATATGAAACAAACAACACTGCCACATTTCATTCTCCTACAATGAACAATGGCCTGTTTTCACTGAATCTCTTGGCTGGATACTTGGGGATAATCACATTAGCCTAGAAGTAATGATCGCTTGTAATCATCTGGCTTTGATAACTTTGTTTCATACTAAAATTCACAAGCCATGAGAATGACCTACTTTGGATGTGTTTCCATGCCGTCCTTCAGTAAATGTGTCAACCATTGACCAGTTTATTAGTGAAATCCGTACAATTTGCTTGTTAAGTTTTTTTTTCTTTTCTAGGTATGATCAACAAGGAATGTACCTATTTGCTGGAACATCAGAAGGCTATGTCTTTGTTATTGATGCTCATCCTTCCAGCCTCTTTAAGATTCTTGGATTTGTAGGTCTGCATGGAGTGTTTATTTAAATTATTGATTATTTTATTTCAAAGAATTTAAGGGTATCATAATGGGACCAAAGTGAAGCAAGTATTTCCAGCGTATTTTCTAAAGAACAATGTAAAATTACAAATTACTTTTATGTATTTTTAATTACTTAGAAGAATTCCTATAGCATATACAAATGTTTCTGGGTTCATAGTTGGTGCTAAATAATTTTTCTTGAGTCAATTTAAGAAAAGGCTAATGATATCTAATACATAGGAACTTGGGTTGTTGCTGAAATAGTTAAGATAATATTTAATTTTTCACAATGGTATCTGAATGAGATAACTTGTATCTTTAATGCTTCTTCTTTATTTTTTTAATGCTTCTTTTTTAAACAAAATGATATTCCACCCTTTGCAGTAATGTGCTTCCAGGGAGAAATGTCCAGGAAATGTTCAGGGAGATCTGGTACCCAGCTCACGACAGATATAAAGACAATCAAGCACTTACATAAAAAGCACTAATATTTTTATGTCTAGCCTTAAGTATCAAATATATATATAAGTATTCACTCTAAAATATGTATTTAAACCCATTAATTGAATTTTGAATTTTACTGAGAACCTAGTCAGTATAAAATGCTAAATCTAGGCCCGGTCTCCATAGATCAGGGAGATAATTTAGCAGAGGAACAATAGCAGAGAAGGCTCAGAGGAAGAGGTAATTCTACCAGAAATGAGTAGAGAAAGGAAATAGGCATGGAATCAATAAGGGGTGCAGAGGATTGGCGTAGAATATTGTGCATGGTTTAAAGTAGCAGATGAGAAATATTTGAGAGAAATGTTTGCACAAAGGAAAGGTTAGTAGTCTGTATAGATGTATCAGTATGAGAGTTCACTAGGTGACTGTCACGGCAATGAAATCTGTAGGAGACAAAGTCTTGAATATCATGTTAAGAAATTTTGACTTTGTTCTGAGGCTAATGAGAAATTATCAGAGGTTCTCAGGATGGGACTGCATGATTTGACTTGCTTTTTAGAGAATATCTCTGGCATAGCAAGTAAGAAAGATGGAACAGAACAGAAAAAAAAAAAGAAGATAAAAGATGAGTTGGGAAATAGGCAAGAGAAAGGACTGACTTTATAACAATGGCTGACTTTTTTTAGGGATTCCTCACTATGATAGTCATTATCTTAAGCACTTGACATGAGTTAATTCATTTAATTCTTAGAGACAACTTTTGTAAGGTAGAAGCTGTTGTATCCATTTTGTGGATGAGACAACTGAGGCACAGGGAGGTTGCATGCATGTTCAAAGTCACACTGCTAGGAAGTAGGTAGTGGAGCCTGGACTAAAACTTTGATAGACTGACTCCAGGACTGGTGGTTTGACCCAGGATATGCAAACTCATTCAGAATCAGAAGATTTTGTACTCCCTTATCTTTAACAAAGAGGGGTCAGTAGTGACTCCAAAATTTCCAGCCTGGATGGTGAAAGTATATGAAGGTTTATGATAACTGAAAGTAAGAAAGAGCTCAAAAGAAAAGGAAATTGAAATTGGAAATGGAAAGTGAGAGAGGTAAGCTCTGTAGCCTTAGAGTAAATAAACTCTTCCTAGAGGGAAAATGTGCCATATGTTTGAAGATGTACATTTATTTCTCAAGACTTAATGTAGAATTCTGATCTTAAAACCATTGAAACTGATGGCTTAAGTTAAAAGGTGGATTCAAAGCCAATTTTTTAGTGAGTCCAAATAGATAATCTAAATGTGTACTTGGATAACAGCAAGTGTGCTTGATCCACATGGATTCAAAGTGACTTCAAGCCCTACCTAACACTCTCATTTTTAAAAACGTGTCTGGTGAGTCAGAGAGTAGTGTGGGAAAAACTTGGGTCAAACCCCTTGAGCACATTTAACTGAACATGGGGACAGAGGAAGATGAGGTAATGAACTAAACTGAGTATGGACAAAAAGGACTAGAAACCGAAAGTTCTCCCGCCCCAAAGGAGCTTAGAATGCCAAAGAATGGTAGAGTCTGTGGCTCGAGTATGGGGCTAGGATGAGCAGCCACTCCTAGATTTATCAATGGGCAGGTGGTCCCTGGGAGGATTCCCTCTTTGGAGAAGGGAGACAAAGATATCCCAAGGGAATGGTTGTCTGTAGATGGAGTCAGTAGACAGTCAGTCCTTTTGGAAGTTTGCAGAGGAGAGAAAAATTGTGGGTAATTGCAGGAGAAAGAAGGATGAAGGAAGCTCATTATTGGGAAATGAGGGAGTCTGAAGAGCTAAAGACACAACAAATTAAAAAGGTAACAGACATAAGAAAATAAAAAGAGTTCATTGATAGCACATGTCCAACAGGTTAGAGGCACCAGCTTAAATCAAGCATTCTGTTCCACACAAAAACATTAGGAAATAAAGGGCTTTGGGAACAAAGAGAAAATACAGGATTTGGGATGAGAAATCTCCGTTTATTTGTGTCAGATGCTCTCCATCTTCCATATTAAGAGGGTGGTCATCCAAAGAACAAATGAGGGAAGGGGCTGACATTGGGGTCTGAGAAGGGGACAGGCAGCACCCCACCCCTTCACCCCTTCATTCATGAGAATGTGGAAACAAATGATGCCTGGAAGCAGGCAGATTCCCTGCGGTAAGAGGAACCAACTCATAATGTGGTACACTCAAGGGGAAATACCTTACCCTTTGATGCCTAAGTTTATCCTTCATTAGAAGTGGGAAAACCAGTCTGGTTGAGTTTCAAGGGGACAAAGCTTGGGGATGCTGCTGAGTAGGGTGGATACAGCAGCTCTGAGGCCTCCCTAGCTTGCAGTGAAAGTGAACCTGTCTACCCAGTCCTGTTACCAGGAGACTTTGACCTGTGTTCATTAAAATGTCCCCATCACTTGGGTTTAAAAGTAACTTTGACATTTAGTATATGAATTTGGATCAAAAGATTTAGTGAAGGCAGTTCTAGGATGTATCTAACTCGAGAAGCTAAATATTGCTTTAAATTTATCAAAGATCTCTTTGTTGGTCTTCAATTGCTTTCAGAGGTGGCCACAAACATTTTGCAAATATCCACAGTGTCTCTTCTGGAAACAGACATAGTGGAAGTGATGGTGATGTCCGTGCTTCCAAACAAAAGAACCAGATTGGAAACATTTGTTTTGCCCAGAATGTTACCACAAGGTAAAGAAAAATAAGCAACCAATTCTGTCTTGAGTCCAGAGGAGGACCCCTATCCCCCACCTCTGGAATGTACCACCCCCCTCTATCTACCCCACTGATAGTATCTTTCCCTCGTAACCTCTGAAGAGGTAAAATAACCGATGTGCTAAAACTGTATGAAATATAGACATTATCCCTTATCACTCATGAATATTATTGCTAAAGAAAGAAATAGGGTCAGGAAAAGAAGAAAAACAGGATCAGAAAAACAGAAAATAAACTGACACTTTTGCCAAATTGATTTGCCATTTTATGGCATCGGTAGTTTTGTAGCTTTATGTGTATGTAGATAAATCCAGGTAGGTTTCTGTGTAATTACTATCATGATAAAATTATGAGGAAAACCTTCTGGGTAAAGTAGTCTGGTAAAATAGATACCCTTTGTCTTATATAATGAATTATGTGGGTTGGAGTTTTGCAAATGTATAATTTTAGGGGATGAGTGATTTTCTGTTTTAGTTAAGAATCCCTAGGTTGCCATGAATTTCTTTTAAGGCTATGCCCCTCCCTAATTGATAAAATGAACCAAGGCCTTACAAAAATATTCTACTTGCATCTTATGCTCAAGTATTTCTTATGAAACCAAGTTTTAAGTTTCTTTTATCATAAGATTGCCTACATATTGATGGTTTCTTTGTTTTTATTTTGCTTTTTATATTTGTTCATCATGGTTTAAAAAGTGAAAATCTACCTTTGGTGCAAATGATCTCTCTTCTTCTCTGAATCTGATAGTTACTGTGGGCTTTGTTGATGAAAGAGGGAGGATGAGACAAGAATTAATTCATACATTCCTGTATGAGATCGAGCACACCCTGTCCTCAGCAGTGCTGGACTACAAAAGTCACCGACTCTATGGCTTCTGCTCAGACGTGCCGTACATCTGCAGCTATGAGCTCCCAGAAAATGTACGTCAAGTCGTAAGCCTACTGTTATTTATTTTAGCAGTCAAGAGTGACATTCGACATTAATCACATGTGAGCCATCTTTTAACATTACAGTTAACAAATGGCTTTATTACAGTAACATAATTTTCTTAAAAGGGATAAATATTAATTAATACAACATATTAATCCATCACAAAATACATTTGAACCACCTCACACTGGTACTTCATACATCAGAAATATCAGATAAACACACAGATGGCACAAATAAATAGGCAACTGCGTTTGAAAAATATCTAAAGTTAAAAAATCTATTTCACAAGGTTCAGAAGCTAGCAGGGTTTGTAGTTTCAGTGGAACTTATGACTCTGGCATTCCTTTATCACACCCTTTCCACCTTCTCCTATATCATGTTACTTCCTGCTTTGTAGATCAGATTATCAATCCACTTCTCTTGACCCTTCAGTAAAAGCCCTTCTCTCCTAGAGCAGATAATAGATCAAGATATCACGATCACGATCATCCTGTTGTTCATCAATTGTCTCGAGCAGGCACCAGTAACGTCTCCTTCTACCTAGCCCTGAGATTTTAAAAGAGCCATTTCAATGCTCTTTCAGGATTAGGAGGATGAGACCCATCATTGTTACTGGTATTTGGCATATTGAGTATGACACGGGAAGTTTGCCAGTCTCTGCCGTGCGGGCAGGATACTTTTTGTAGCCTGCCAGGTTCTCCAAAGGAAAGATAATAAGATGTTGTGCAGCCACAAATGCGGCCGCGCACTTCGGGAACTGGGTTTTATAGTCTCTTCGTTTTGGCCGTTGATGGGACCAACCTGGCACTGTTGGCAGCTGGTGGGTGTGATGCCTACCTACTGAAGATAGGGGGGTCTGGGTGAAGAAAGCCCAGTCCCAATCCGAGTAGGCTTGGAGACCTCAGGCCCAGGATCCGCATGCCTGGGTTCCTCTGCCAATTCTTTCATGCATGAGGCCTGTCTGCACGTGTGGAGAGTGGTCCCAGCATGGCCATGGCTGACTCCGGAGGTCCTCAGCTGCTGGGGCTCTGCTCAGGGTGGGGGGCGGAGAGAAAACTCAACACTCCCCCCTCCAAGGAGCTCTGGTGAGGACAGCCAGGAGTGGGGGCAGAAGACTGTGCTGTTCTCCTCCAGGAGCTGGGTTTTATAGTCTCTGCATCTTGGCCGTTGATGGGACCAACCTGGCACTGTTGGCAGTTGGTGGGTGTGATGCCTACCTACTGGAAGATGGGGGTTCTGGGTGGAGAAAGCCCAGTCCCAATCTGAGTAGGCTTGGAGACCTCAGCCCCGTGACCCGCATGCCTGGGTTCCTCTGCCAGTTCTTTCATGCATGAGGCCTGTCCAGACATGTGGAGAGTGGTCCCAGCATGGGCATGGCTGGCTCCAGAGGTCCTCAGCTGCTGGGGCTCTCTCGGGGCGGGGGGGGAGAGAAAACTCAACCCTCCCCCCTCTAAGTGAGGGTGACAGTGGGGACAGCCTGGCGCGGGGGCAGGAGAATGATCAAGACATAAGACACAGAAATTCAGAAAAGGACAAAATGACCTAGAGTAAAGGGACCAGGGAGCGTGTCAAGAGAATCTTCAAGGAGGAAGTAGTATTTCAACTGGACTTTGATGAGTAGGTCAGACTTAGATGAGGAGAAATAATGTATACAGTTTGGAGTTGGGGATGCTTCAGTGGAAGGAAGGGAAGGCATAAGATTAGTGATGGGATGAAAAAAGTACAAAAGTCACAGCATGCAGCATGTACAGAAGCAAGGAGGTAATAACATGAGATCTTAAGGAATATCAACTCATTTGCTTTTTTGAAGTGAGCATGGGGAGGAAAATTATCAGTGAAAAATAGACAATCAGTATCAGCTAGGATGTTTGATATAGTAATGGAGATACAAAGAAGGCATTTCCTACTTGGCCCAAACTTTTATTTGCAACCAAAGAGGGGAAATGTGATAGGACACAGATGCCCACTTTATTCGTTTATTTTCAATGACTGAGTTTGTGGATTTGAACCTGAAGTTGCAGACCCCTAGTCTTTTCTACAATGTGGTCATTTCTTTGATTGGCAGGAGCATGTTGGTATTCTCATTCTGAAGCCATCCCAAAAACTACCAAGCCGACATTATGGATCTGGAACACTCTCTCTGTCTCCACATGGATTGTGGCTCCTCTCAACAGCTAAATGTGGGGTTCTGTCTATCCGAGATATTCAGAATTTGGTAAGCTTCTTTTCTTTTAGAAACTTGATTATAGTTTATGTAAGTTGATTACAATCATGTCAAAGTATATGGGATTGATGTAGTAGATCACTGTACTGCCCCACTTGCAGACCTCTGTACCATCAAGGCTATGAATACACTGACTTCCCAATTTCTCAGTCTGAGGGGGAAGTGAAATCCTTTCACCAAAGGATGGAAGGTGCTTTTTCAGATTCTGAGACAATGTTGTACTTGTCATAAAGAATAATGCACTGCAGTTTATGATTATGACTTAGGAGCCACCTCCATCTGACACTACTCTTCCAGAGCCCTGCTCATGTACACAGCATCCCCACTCACCTGAGCAAGAAGTGCAGCTTTGTACATGTGTGCAAAAGGGGCAGTCCCTGACGATGATTTTTCAAATGACAAATCAGCAAGCCCACCTCATGCACGAAGATACTCTCCTTGATTCTTGAAAGCATCAGCATTCACCCCCCCCTTGGCCAGATCCAGGCCATTCCTCCACACCTGAAGTCCGCAGGAAATCCATTCACTGCTTTGTATCTGAGTTTCTAACTATAAATTAATGACACCAATTCTCTTCCTTCTATACAGCACAAATGGGAGCAGGAACATCAGTATCAGTGGAGTTATTTTGAATTTGGTGCTGTCAGTGCTGTGTTGCGAGGAGGCTACTTCCAGGCCAACTGAATGCTCCTAGCCAGTAGAAAATCATACTCCCAAAGGCATAACACCTGAATATTTACATGTAACCTGGGTGGGAACACCTCAGGGTTGAATTGCATTTATGATTTTCTGTGTTTTGTTTCTAAAACTATGAAGGAAACCTTTGCTCGGTTTCGGAGTCATTCTCACCAGAGCCGTGGGATCCAGTCAGTGAATATTTCCATAGATGGACACACCATTCTGGTGAATGGAAAGAATGATGGCACTCTAGTTAACCTAAAATGGAGGTATGTACGACACACAGCAAGCAACTTCCCCTGGCATGGTGTTTTAAAATAGAGGTTCTGCTATAAATTGGGCATAGCAAGACCAATATAAAAGGAGACAACTACCATTGAAAAGAATTTGTTGTGCTGAGATCCCAAGAGAAGGATTTTACTATGTTCTGGGGAGTGTGTGCATGGGGAAGACACCAGCATGGACAAGGAGACAAAAAGATGAGCTTCCATGGTAGGAAAAGGCAGGCTTGGCAGGCGAGTTTGGATCATTATACTGGATTCTGGACACACAGGCTGTTTCTCTTTGGATATGGGATGACCTAGGATAAGGAACCAGTGGGTCTGAGTATGAAAATCCAACCGGAGTAGACTGAGGCTAAAGGATATAGGTGAATTGATTTGCACCTGAAAGTAGGGTTAGTTGTGCTCTAGGAATGGCCAGTCCTGCAAGTGCCTTTCCTCCAGGGTGAGAAATCAAAGCATCAAACCGATGGATGGTTGCTGGGTGAGAATGGGCTGAAGGAAGAAGGGGAGAGAAAAGAGCAAAATGGAAAAAAGAATGGTCAGCAACTGTAATATATAGGTGCACACTCTCACCTTACTCCTCTCCTAATGATTAGCCAGGAGTGATCCCTGAACACACCAGGAATGATCTGTGAGCATAAGCCAGGAATAAGTTCTGACACAGACGGGTATGACCCAACCTCTTCCCCCTCCCCAAGAGAGAATCCAAATAGACAGTTACACTTATTAGAACTCAAGAACTCTGAGTAAGTCAGCTTTCTAACCTAATATAAAGAGACAAAGTGTAACATAAGAGCAAAACAAGTATTTGTTTTTATTAAATATATTAGGCATAGAGTACTGTATATAAAATTTATCCCTACCATTTAAAGGAAAAATAAACTGTAGCCCATTACCCAATTTAAAAAAATCACTACCAGTGTCTTTGCGAGTTCTTTTTTTTTGCATGAGATCAAGAAATTATTTTATTTATTTTTATCTTATCTTAGTCACTTTGATTTACACATTGCCAATGATAGGGAGTCATGCACACAATGTTCCAAAACCACAGACCAAAATGTCCATTTCCTTCCACCATTGTCTTGGGTCCCATCTTGTCCACTACCTCCACCTCCATGGTAAGCTCACTTCTGTAGATGAGGTCCCAGATTCTGTTGCTTTAGACCATTTGTTACTCCCTTCCTATGCTACTTTATATCCCACATATGAGAGAGATCATTCTGTATTTTTTATTCCCTTACTTTGGTAAAATAGGTATATGTATATGATGTTTGCTTTTTTTTCAGACAATATCAGTAGTCATTTTTATGTTTCTAGAATTTTCTCATTTTTAATGTTGAACATTTTTTTCATACTGTATAACACATTTATTTCATACTGTTTACATCAACAGAACTTTAAAAATATGGAAAATGGAATTATCATAAGATAAATCAACAAAAGTCAATTTATAATGATTAATTGCCAT
>JAOXYA010021138.1:0-13460 GCA_028565675.1 Sorex palustris | reverse complement strand
GGTCATACCATGATCAAATACCCGTCCCTCCACCAGTGCCCATCTTCCACCACCATGGATAATATCCCTCCCCCCCCTTTTCCTCTTATGTCTCATTTCCATGCGTCCTTTCTTCCATCCCCTTCCTCTTGTCCTTCCATCTAACTCCCTTCCGGCTGTCCTTCCTTCCTTCTCTCCTGTTATCCATGTTTTCTTCCGTCTGTCCATCCATTTTTTCTCCTGTTCTTCCTCTCATCCTCCCTTATATCTTTCGTACCAATTATTCTACTTGTCCTTCTTCACCCTTCTTCCTTCCATCCATCCTTCCATTCATTTCATTTCCTTCCTTCCTTTCCCTTTCCCTTTTCTTTTTCCTTCCTCCCTTCTATTCTTTCCTTCCTCCCTTTTGTAACTTGTTTTAATTTTTGGGCCACATCTGGCAATGCTCAGAGGTCACTCCTGGCTCTGCACTCAGTAATTATCCCTGGCGGTGCTCAGGGGACCCATTCTTCCTTCCTCCCTCCCTCCCTCCCTTCCTTCCTTTCTTCCTTCTTCCCTTCCTTCCTCCTTCCTTCCTTTTCCTTCCTCCTTCCATCCCTCCCTCCCTCCCTCCCTCCCTCCCCTTCTCCTTTCCTTCCTCCTTCTTTCCTTCCTTCCTTCCTCTCCCCCTCCTTTTCCTTCCTCCCTCCATCCTTCCCTTCCTCGCTTCCTTTCTTCTTACCTTTCTTCCTTCCTTCCTCCACCCTCTGTCCTGCCGCCTCTCTCCCTTCCATCTCTCCTGCCTCTGCTTCTTTCTTCGTCTCTGTCTGCCCCTTTCCAGGGAAAAGTTCATCGCGGAGCTGCAAAGCCCCCGTTACACGCGCCTCCGAGACTGGCACCACCAGCGCTCTGCCCACGTGCTCAACGTGCAGTCGTAGCGGGGGCTGGCGGGCCACGGGCCTCTCCCTCCCCGTCTGTCCCTCCGCCCAGGGCACCCTCTCGGTGCCCCCCCACCCCCGAGCTTCTGCCTCCCTCCCCACTCGCCGGCCCGGGCAGCGAGCCTTCTCCCTGCCTGGCACCGGGCCTGGCTTCTGTCTGCCACTCACTGCCTGTGCTCTGCCCTGCAGCTCTGCCGTCTGCCAGGTCTGTGCCGGCTGGAAAACGGAAATAAACGTTCTCTGCGCCTCTGTCTTCTCTCTCTGTGGGCTCCCCCTGACTTTGGGGGGCATTGAATTAGCGTGTCCCCACCCGGTGTTGGGGTCGTGTCACCTGGGGCTCCCCCTGGGAGGCGGGGGCACTTGAAAAAGGGGGCAGCTGGCCTCTGGGCCGATGGGCAGCGAGAGGGAACCCTGCTTTTGGTTTGAAACTTGGCTCAGTCCAGCTTGCACTCGCCCCGTGGCGTTGATGGTGGGGCCTAAGGGGGGAACCGGGGTCCAGCCCCCGCAGCGCTCAGCACCCCCCGCACCCCCCCGTGGAATGTACCACGGGAGCAGCACTTCGGGGGTTCAGCCTGCAGAGCCTTGAACGACAGTTCTTGCAGCCAGGTGCCCGGGACAGAAACTCCTGCCCCAGCTTCTGTGACACCCCAGGAACCGTGGCCCGGTGAGACCATGGACGGAGCGGGAAGGGTGGGGGGAATACACGCCCCCAGTCGCTGGGAGCCTCCCTCCCCCCCGGAACTGGGGGCACACCGCTGGAGCCCCCCTCCTTGGTCCCAGCAGGTCCCCCGACCCCCAGCCCCACCAGCCGGCCGCCCTGGGCCGTGGACCCCGACTTCGCTGAGCGCTATGCCCCGGACAAGACCAGCACGGTACTGACGCGGCACAGCCAGCCCGCCACACCCACACCGCTGCAGAACCGCACCTCCATCGTGCAGGCTGCCGCAGGGGGCCAGGGCAGCACCCCCGTGTGTCACCAGTGTCGCAAGGTCATCCGGTGGGTGGCCCCGAGCCCAGTCTAGCCCCGACTCTCCTGCCCCTCCCCCCCGCTGTCTGGGGTCTGGGGGGCCAGGCCTGGGATTTGCTTCCAGCCCACTGCAGCCCTCACCAGGGGAGGGGGAGAGGAGAGGGAGCAATCCCAGGGATGGGTCCCAGTTGCCCCACGGGCTGGTCCCAGCTGTGCCCCGCAGCTCCTCCTCGCTGCCCCCTTGCTGGGGTCCCCTAAGCTCATCCTCAACTGCACCCCTCGGCTTTCTCGCAGCCTTGCTTCCTGGGTTCTGGAATAGTCCCACGGCACCCCCTGTCCCTCTACACACCCACACACACCAGCCTTGCTGCAGACTGCTCAGCTTCTAGAACCTTCCTTGGCCACCTGCCAGACCCCACAGGCAGGCTCTGTCAGGTGCATCCTCCTTCAGACAGCCCCCCTTTTGCAAGGGACCAGGTCATTGCGGGTCTGCTGGGTTCAGGGAGTACTCAGGGGACCCCCACCCCGCGATTTCTCCCTGAGGAATCCCAAAGGCTGCCCCCCCCCGCATGTCACCTCCACCCCATTCCGGTCTGTTGCCTTGACTTCAACTCTGGGAAAACATAGCAGGGTCCCCCAGCTGACGAGCGTGCCCTCTCCCCCACACTCAGGGGCCGCTACCTGGTGGCACTGGGCCACGCGTATCACCCTGAGGAGTTTGTGTGCAGCCAGTGCGAGAAGGTTCTGGAAGAGGGTGGCTTCTTCGAGGAGAAGGGGGCCATCTTCTGCCCAGCCTGCTATGACGTGCGCTATGCGCCCAGCTGTGCCAAGTGCAAGAAGAAGATCGCAGGGGTGAGTGGGGCAGGGAGGCGGGCATCGGAGCTGTGTCCCCTCCACACACACACACACACACTCACACACTCAAGCACTCACACTCAAGGACACATTCACACCGACACACATACAGCGACACGTGCACACACACATACACACACGCACTCACACTCAGACACACTTGCATACACACACGCATACACTCACATGCATACACACATTCACACACATATACACTCACTAACATACACACTCACACACTCAAGCACTCATACACACACTCACACTAACACATAGAGTGACACGCACACACTCATGCACACACAAACACCCACACACATAGACTCACACGCACACTCACGCGCATAGACACACACTTGCATACACACACTCACGCATACACTCACACATGCATATACACACATATACACATTCACACCCTAACATACACTCACACTCAAGCACTCACACTCACGTACACATTCACACCGACACACACATACAGTGACACGCACACATGCACACACAAATGCCCACACATACACTCACACTCACGTAGACACACACTCATGCATACGCTCACACATGCATACACACACATACACATATTCACACACATAAACACACACTAACATACACACACACACTCAAGCACTCACACTCACTCACGCACACTTTCACACTAACATGCATACAGTGACGCACACACGCACACACAAACACCCACACACATACTCACACACATAGACACGTGCATACACACACATGCATACACTCACACGCATACACACATACATATTCATACATACATATTCACACACACATACACACACTCACATGCATGAACACACACACACACACACGGCAAGTCCTAAGCTGCTAAGACCCCTGCCCCACAGGCCACTCCCAATCCTTTTAGCAAACTCCCAGAAGCCCATCAGGTCAAGCAAGAACAGCTACTAGAGGGGCCGGAGCGGTAGGACAGTGGAGAGGGCGTTTGCCCTGTGTGCAGCTGACCGGGTTCCGTCCTCAGCATCCCCCAGAGTCCTCCTAGCCCTGCCAGGAGTGATTCCTGAGTGCAGAGCCAGGAGTAACCCCTGAGCATCGCCGGGTGTGACCCAAAAAGCAAAATAAAGAAGAGCTACGGGAGGGCCAGAGCTGGGCCAAGAGAAAGGGCATGTGCTTTGCGTAAAGACACTCTTCCTGGGGTTGTTCCCTGCCTCCCTGAGCCCTGCCCTGAGCTGGGAGTTGGCCCTAAACACTGCTGAGTGTCCACCCAAAGTAAAAGGACCCCAAGTTAGGAAGAGGACTCAGGAGCCAGCTCAGTGCTCTGGGCTCCGAGTCTTGCCAGCAGGAGCCCTGGGTTTGATTCCCAGAAGCATAAAGTCCGCCCCCCCAGCACTGAGGGATGTCGCTTCAGGAGTGATTCCTGAGTCAGCCCTGAGCACCACCAGGGGTGTGTGTGTGTGTGTGTGTGTGTGTCGCAAAACACAGAGGCTGAAGCAATAGTACATCAGGAGGGGGTTTGTCTTGTACTTGGCTGAACCAGGCTAGAACCCCAGCACCCCATATGGTTCCCAGAGCTCCTCCAGGAGTGATCCCTGAACTCAGAGCCAGGAGTCAGCCCTGAACACCACTGTGTGTGGCCCCAAAACCAAAGAACCCTGTGGCAGAGATGTTTCTTTCCCTTTGGTTGGTTTCAGTTTCTTGGCTTTTGTGGGTGCCCTCTGGTAGTGTTCTCAGGGTCACTTCTAGCTCTGACCCCGGGTGTGCTTTGTGTATCTTGGGGTGCCGAGATAGAATCTGAGCCTGCAATAATTGCACTAAGCCCTTTGTGTTTCTCTCCAGCACCCCCTGCTGCTCAGGGTTGAAACTACAGGGTGTGGGGCCGAGAGAGATAACACAGTTGTCTTGCACCCCGTAACCCGGGTTCCATCTCTGGCGTACCTCTTAGGGTCCCCCAAGCACTGCCAGGAGTGATCCCTGAATGCAGAGCCAGGAGTCAGCCCTGAGCACTGCCAGATCTAACAAAAAAATTAAACTAAACCAAAAAATAATAATAAAAGCAAAGAAAAATCATAAAACAACAGGGGATTGCTCCTCGCCATCCAAGAATTTGGGAATTCTTGGGTCAAGGACCACAGCAGCCACTCAGGAATGCAATGTACTGGGGCATTTCCCGCCTTGGGGGTCGGAAATGCTTGCTCTGTGACTCCAGGTCCCTAAGCTCCTCTGAGCAGATGACCTGTGACCCCACAGCCCCTGGTCTTGTGGACTTGGGACAGGAAGCAGAGGGGCAGGGCAGGTGCCATCTTTCTTCTCTTTTGTCTCTTTTTGTTTGCTTTTGCGCCATGCCAGGGTGACATCTCAGTCCCTTCCCTCATGCCTGAGCCTTTCACCATCCTTTGAAGATTCTTGGCCTTTGTCCTGGAGACCAGAGGGCAACTGTGGGGGGCGGGGGATGAGAGGATGGAGTAGGCAAGGAGGGTGCAGGGAGGCCGAGTGGCCAGCGGGGGGCGCTCTTATCCTGCGTGGACAAAATCTGAAGCCCAAGAGAGGGGCAGAAGCTGCTTCCCCCTCACCCTTCCACTGCCCAGTGTGCCTGAGAGCCAAACCAGGAGCAGCCCCCCCGGCCCTGGGGACGCCCCAGCTTTGATTCTTCCCGGCACCACCACCCAAACCAAATCCAGGGTGATGCTGGGGAATCGAACAAGCGTTGGCCATATGCAAGGCAAGCTTGTGCTGTTTCCTTAGCATCAGTCAGAATGATCTCAACTGGGGCTGGAGTGATAGTGTAGCAGGTAGGGCGTTTGCCTTGCATGCGGCCGACCCAGGGTTCGATCCCCAGCATCCTATATGGACCCTGGAGCCCACCAAAAGTGAACTCGGAGTGCAGAGCCAGGAGTAAGCACTGAACGCTTCCAGGCATGACCCCCAAACCCAAAACTAACTAAAATCTTTTTTTTTTTCCTTTTAACCTGGGGCTGGAGTACAGCGGGTAGGGCCTGTGCTCTGCACACTGCCAGCCCAGGTTTGTGTCCTGGCATCCCATAGGTTCCCCCTGAGCACCACCAGAAATGATTGATTCCTCGAGTGCAGAGCCAGGAATAAACCCTAAGCACTGCTGGGTGTGACCCTTCCCCCCCGACACACACATACACACACACTTTTTTTTTTCTTTTTGGGTCACACCCAGTGATTCACAGGGGTTACTCCTGGCTTATGCACTCAGGAATTATTCCTGGCGGTGCCCAGGTGACCAGATGGGATGCTGGGAATTGAACCCAAATCGTCTGCGTACAAGGCACATGCCCTACTCTCTGTGCTGTTGCTCCAGCCCCACACAAAAAATTTTATTGTTTTGGGTCACACCCAGCAGTGCTCAGGGATCACTCCTGGTTGTGCTCAGGGGGACCTAAGTGACACCAGGGTTAGAACCCAAGTCAGCCGTATGCAAAGCAAGCACCTTACCCACTGTGCTATTGCTCCAGCCCCCTGGGGTGCATGCTTTGATTCTCTGTGTCGCATCGTTCCCCCTGAGCACTGCCAGGAGAGCCCAGGTCGTGGGTTTGAGCAGCAGGCACTTCTGTGGACTCTATTGAACTGCCAGTCCAGTTGGCTGAGAATCACCAAGAGGGAGTGCCAGGACTCCTGACCACTGCTTGGGAGCTCAAATAAAAACAAAGAGGGAGATGGGGCTGGAGAGATAGCACAGCGGATAGGGCGTTTGCCTTGCACGCAGCCGACCCAGGTTCGATTCCCAGCATCCCATACAGTCCACTGAGCACCACCAGGAGTAATTCCTGAGTGCAGAACCAGGAGTAATTCTTGAGTGCAGAGCCAGGAGTTACCCCTGTGCATCGCCAGGTGTGATCCAAAAAAGAGAAAAAGAGAGAGAGGGCTGGAGCAGTAGTCCAGTGGGGAGGGCATTTGGCTTGATCCCCAGCATCCCGTAGGGTCCCCTGAGCACCACCAGGAGTAATTCCTGCGTGTAGAACTAGAAGTAGCTTTCCCTGACCATCACCAGATGTGACCCCCCCCAAAAAAAAAACAGAGAGAGGAGGGGGTCATGGGGATGAGGCCAGAGTGATAGCACAGTGGGGAGGGCACTTGTGTCACACGCGGCTCACCTGGGTTCGATCCCCAGCATCCCCTCTGATTCCCGAGCACCACCAGGAGTGATCTCTGAGCACAGAGCCAGGAGTCAGTCCTGAGCACCACTGGGTGTGCCCCCCGCCCCCCCTCCAAGAAACAAAAAAAAGAGCAAGAAAAGTTTGGAGCGGCTCACAGTTTCTTCCCGCAGGTGCTGGCAAGAGCCAGGATGCCAGGCGTGGGCACAGAACCCATCTCTGTGCTCTGTGGGCTGTGTGATCTGGGCCAGGCGCACTCTCAGGGGCCAGGAAGAGGGGGGCGGTGGCAATTCCTCTTCGCTGTGAGGACCAGGTGGGATGGATGAGACAGACACAGTAGGCGGGCACCAAGGGGGGCCAGGGGAGCCCCAGAGGGTCGATGGACAAAGTGTCGTCTAACTTGGTGCTCACTTACCACTGTCTTTTGTTTTCTGGGAGGTGAGGGTCACGTCTGGTGGCGCTCAGGGCTGACCCCCGTCTCTGCACTCGGGAATTACTCCGGGTGGGCTCAGAGGACCCTACGGGGTACTGGAGATCAAACCTGGGTCAGCTGTGTGCAAAGCAAGAGTCCTCCCCACTGTACTGTCGCTCCGGCCCCATCTGGTGGAACAGTTTGAACCCAGCTCCCCAATCTTGGCTGGGCACTGTCAGGGCATGTCCTTAATGGAGTGATTATCAGGCTGGAGAGATAATACAGAGGCTAAGGCACTTGCCTTGCATGTGTCCAACACTATTGAATCCTTGGCACCCCTTGGAGCAACCCTCAGAGCACAGAGCCGGAAGTAGCCTCTGGGAACCTCCAGGGTTGCCCAACTCCCCCCCCCCAGCCCCCCAAAGAACTAGTAGCTAGAGCTACTCTTTATATATTTTTTGGGGGGGGAGAGGGGATCCATGCCCAATTTTGCTGAGGGCTAACTCTTGGATCTGCACTCAGGGATTGCTTCTAGCATGTTCCATGGACCCGTAGGTCGACCCCGTGCAAGGCAAACGCTCTCCCGATTGCTCCAGCCCTGAGCAACTCTTTCGTGTGCCCCAGTCTTCACAGTTGATCAAGGAGAGAGAAAGAGGGGCAGATGAGAAGCCATTAGCCCCAACAGATCAAGTACCTGGAGTGTGTGAGTCAGAGAATGTTCTAGGGAAGAAAAAAAAAAGAGGAAGCCCTTTGGGAGCATGGCACCGGGAGGGTGAGCTGGCTATGAGTGGGTGTCAGAATGGACCTCGCTCAAGGAGGGGACATCTGAGCAGAGCTGTGGAGGAGGTGAAGGCGGAATCCTGCAGACATCCGGGGCAGAGCTGACCCAGCAGGGGAACAACCAGGATGACCCCCCCCACCCCCAGGACAGCTGCAACCTGTGTGTCAGTCATGGACAGGAGGTGTAGGGAGAGGAGCAGAGAGCTTGTTTCCTCCCCGGAGATGGGAGCAGGTCGGGACCCCCACAGGGAAGGGGACGGTGCCCCAGCTCAGGGTGACATTCGCCTAGAGAGGGAGGAGGTAGTGTGGACCATCAGGAAAGACAGAGATGTATGGATCACCCCAGTGGTGCTCTGGGGTTCAGGGGGTGTTGGGCAGGTACCTAAAGTGCTACCCAATGCCTCCAGCCTCCAATTTTGGCTTTGTGTGTGTCTGTTTTTTTTTTGTGTGTGTCACATCCAGCAATGCTCAGGGCTGACTCCTAGCTCTGCACTCAGGAATCACTCCTGGTGGTACTCAGGGGACCCTATGGGATGCCGGGGATCGAACCCGGTTCTGCCGCATGCAAGGCTAAATGCCCTCCCTGCTGGGCTATTGCTCCAGCCCCTCCAGCCTCCAATTGTCTGCACCACACTCAGCAGTGCTGGAGGTCGACTCCCAGCTCTGTGCACAGTGGTCGCTCCTGGTGATGCTCAGGGAACTATGGGGATGCCAGGGATCAAACTAAGGTTGACTACATGCCCCCACCACCACCACCACCACCAAGCGCCCCTGGAGCATCTTCACACGGTTTGCCCCAAGAAGGTTTCTTGATGGCACTGACTGCAACTATGAGGAAGTGGGGAATGAGGCATCTGGCAGCCCTGGAGGGCTTGTGATGTGTTTGCGGTGGTGGGAGCCAAAGCACCTGATGTCTGTGGCCGGAGCACCAAGGACCTCCAGGAAACTCAGTGCCCTGGGGACTGTCGCCTCCTTGCAGGAGATCATGCACGCCCTGAAGATGACGTGGCATGTGCATTGCTTCACCTGCGCGGCCTGCAAGACCCCCATTCGCAACCGACCCTTCTACATGGAGGAAGGGTCACCCTACTGCGAGCGAGGTAGGGAGAGGTGGAGGTGGGGGGGGGCGGAGCGCAGGAGGGGCAGGAGGGAAGGGCCGGCCCGGAGCCAGCTCGCCCTTCCCCTCTGCCTCGATCTCCCCCCACCGCACCCCCCCCACTCCACCCCAGACTACGAGAAAATGTTTGGCACCAAATGCCGAGGCTGTGACTTCAAGATCGACGCCGGGGACCGCTTCCTCGAGGCGCTGGGTTTTAGCTGGCACGATACCTGTTTCGTGTGCGCGGTGAGTGTTGTCTCCTCCCCGCCCCCCGGAGCCCCCCCCATTCTTCACCTCCGGCCTCCCTTCCCGCTTCCAGCCGCCCCTCCCCTCAACCCTGCAGTGCCGTGTGATTGAGTCTTGCCTGTCCCCAGATATGTCAGATCAACTTGGAAGGAAAGACCTTCTACTCCAAGAAGGACAAGCCCCTTTGCAAGAGCCACGCCTTCTCCCACGTGTGAGCCCCACCCACGCATTGATCATGCCCCGCCCGCATGCTCCTGCCCCGCCCACCACAAGGCCCCGCCCAGCCCCAGTAGCCCCTGTGGAGCAGTGGCTCGAAGGGGCTTGGCGTAGGTCACCCCAGCCCCGACTCCTGGCCCGAGCCTGGGGTTCCCTGTACCCTGCCTCACCACCACCCCCCCCCCGTCATCTGCCCTCACTTGCCCCACCAGTACCATTGCACACCAGCCCTTGTTCACCTCCAGTGCCACAATAAAGATGTATTAGCCACATATCCTATATTGCGTCTCTCTGGCCCCCCACGTGTCGGGAATGCGGAGTTTGAGATGCACAACAGAGTGGAGGTTAAAGTTGAACTTCTCCAAGGGGTCGGAGAGATGGTACAGCGAGCGGGTAAGGTTCATGCCTGGCACGGCGCCCAACCCAGGTTTCATCCCCAGCATCCCGTGAGGTCCCCTACCAGGAGTAATCCCTGAACACAGAACCAGGAGTCCTCCCTAAGCATCGCGAGGTGTTGTGATGAAAAAAAGAACAAGCTTGGGGCTGGAACTCCAGTACCTCAGTCGACCCAGGTTCGATCCCCAGCACCCAATATGGTGCCTGAGTGCAAAGCCAGGAGTAAGTCTGAGCAATGCCAGGTGTGGCCCAAAAACAAAAAGGGAGAGAGAGAAGGCAGCCCCGGGGAAGCGCCACATAGGAGTATGAGCTCTGCTTGCAAGAGCCCCAGGTTCCATCCCTGCACTGAAGGATTCCCTGAGTACCACTGGGTGTGGCCCTCCAAACCAAAAAATAAGAGGGAGAGAAGAGGGCCAGAAAGATAGTACAGTGGGTAGGCACTTGCCTTGCATGCAGCTGACCCGGGTTTGATCCCTGACATCCCATATGGTCTCCCAAGGCCTGCCAGGAGTGACCCTGAGTACAGAGCTATGAGTAACCCCTGAGCACTGCAGGTTATGTGGCCCCTCCTAAAAAAAAAAACAAAATGAGGGGAGAGAGCATCTCAATTGCCCAGGGGACTGGGAACCGCACAGTGTCTTCAAACACCTGCCAGGCATACGGTCATGAGTTCAATCTCCAAGGCCAAGTAAGATCCTTTCACATGCCAAATAAGATTCCTGCCCGCCCGTACTGCTGTTTGGGCTTGGCAGTCTTGCTGTCTGGCACTCCTTGGGCTGAGAGCCATTTCCTGCCTCCCCGCAGCCAGGTGTGTGCAAGCACCACATTAAAAAAGAAAAAAAAAAAAGGTGTAGCAGCTGGCAAGCACCACCCATGCCAGGAAGGCGATTTCTGGTCAGCAGCCCTGAGGTCTCTGCAGCGCCGCCCAGCGAGCATAGCTAGGAAGTGCAATCCTGAAGTCAGCGCGAGAGGGATAAATCACCTTGCCTAGTGTGTGTTAGGATACCCGTTTGATTCCTGCCACTACGTGGTCCTCTGGCTGATGCAGTTCTGGAAGTCTAGGAGCACTTTGAATGACTCCCCTACCCAGATAAAAACAGGCAGATAGAACAGGCAATGTGAGGCTGGAGAGATAGGACAGCCGGGAGGGCGTTTGCCTTGCACACAGTCAACCCAGGTTTGATCTCTGGCATCCCATAGGGTTCGCCCAAGCCCGCCAGAAGTGGTCCCTGAGCGCAGAGGCAAGAGTATGCCCTGAGCATCGCCAGGTGTGGTCTGAGAGAGAGAGAGAGAGAGAGAAGGGGTTCCATGGGACTGCTGGAGACATAGTATAGCAGGTAAGGTGCTGAGTACCACTAGGTGTGGTCCCCTTGCAGGCAGCTGACCCAGGTTCGATCCCCTCACCCCATAGGGTCCCCCGAGACTACTATGAATGATCCCTGAGAACAGAGCCAGAAGAAAGCCCTAAGCACTAGGAGGTGTGGCCCACAAAAGTGTGACCTATACTTGGTTGATTCAGGTTCGATCCCCAGCACCCCTTACAGACCTCTGCACACCACCAGGAGTGATCCCTGAGCGAAGAACCAGGAGTCATCCAGAGCCAGAGCGCTGCTGAAAGTGGCAAAATAAAACAGATACAACCCAGGGAAGGGCGGAGGGGAGGATCTCTGAGTGCTCCCCCTGAGGACTGGAGCAGGAGCACCAGACTTCCTATTTTTTGTTTGTTTGTTTGTTTGTTTGTTGCAGGGAGGGGCCCAAACCTGGCAGTGCTCAGGGTTGCCTCCTGGCAGTATCCTTTGGGATACCCTAATGCAGTTCCAGGGATCAAACCTCCTGGCTCAGCAGCCTGCAAGGCAAGCTCTTGACCTGTACAGTCTCTCTCTGGTCCTCCTCCTGCTATTTTTCCAGACCCTGCCAGAGCCTCGAAGCCCCCTTGACCGTTGACTGACTAAATGAGGTTCGGGGAGACATTCAGGCATGTGGGCAGCCAGTGACAATCCCAATGCACTTTCCCCCTCCCAGGCAATTTGCGGTTGAGCTGGGGGCAGTCTACGGCCACTGATCAGAGCTGGTTGTAATTGATGCCCTGGGAATGCTGGTGGGCGGGGGGGGGGGTGCGTGGGGAAACTGGGGGATTTCAGACTTCAGTCACCCTGGAAGAAGGCAGATGGCATGAGCTCTGCTTTCAATCTGGATGATCTTTAAGTCCCACAAAGGAAAGTCCCCTCTCCCTGTTTTTCTTGAACCACCAAGCCCTCTGCGGCCATTCCCGGTTTCCATGGAGACAAGCCCAGGCGAAGAGGGTGGGAGGTGGTCAGTACTCTGCAGAGCTGCAAACACTTCCGCCGGCTGGCCAAGCACAAGCAGAGATTCAGGCTTTTCTTTTTTTTTAGTCTAGGGGCCTCAGCTAGCAGTGCTCTGAGGGAGCACTCCCTGCACTGAGCAAGCACTCCTGGTGCTGCTTAGGGGACCCTATGGGATGCCGGGGATCGAACCCAGGTCAGCCCTGTAGCACTGTAGCACTGTCCTCCCATTGTTCATCGATTTGCTCGAGTGGGCCCAGTAACGTCTCCATTGTGAGACTTGTTATTACTGTGTTTGGCATATCGAATACGTCATGGGTAGCTTGCCAGGCTTTGCTGTGCTGGCGAGATACTCTCTGTAGCTTGCCGGGCTCTCTGAGGGCTGTGACTTTTTTTTTCTTTTTGGGCCACACCTGGTGATGCTCAGGGGTTCCTCCTGGCTCTGCACTCAGGAATTACTCCTGGCAGTGCTGGGGAGACTATATGGGATGCTGGGAATCGAACCTGGATGGGCCGCGTGCAAGGCAAACGACCTACCTGCTGTGCTATCGCTCCAGCCCCAACCTATGACTCTTTCTCGAGACACTGCAGGCAAAGCAGCTTGCCCACTGGATTAGATTTTCCTTCCCACCCAGAGATTCAGACATTGATATCAAATCTGGGTTTCGTTGGTTGGATTTGGGCATGGGGGAGAGGGGCAGAAGACTCCCACCTGACTGGGACACTCAGGGCTTCTTCCTGACTCTGTGCTCAGGGATCACTCCTGGTGGGCTCGGGGACCCTATGGGGTGCCAGAGATCCAACCTGGATGGGCCCCATGCAAGGTAAGCACGTTCCAGTGGGGCTAGTTCAGGCTCATTGCTGAGAGAGCAGGAGTGGGGGGTGGGGGGGGACACACTCCTTCAGATGCTGGAGTACCAGGCCATGCCTAGGCTCAAAGCCATGTCTCTTACAGGCAGACCATGGAACCAGCCCTCAGAGCCATCTCCCTGGCCCCCCAGAACCATTTGTTCAAACTTTTGCTGTGGGAGGAGGGGAAGGTTTTACTCAGGGTTTACCCCGGCTCTTTTTTTTCTTTTTTCTTTTTTTTGCATTTGGGGTCATACCCGGCGATGCACAGGGGTTACTCCTGGCTCTGCACTCAGGAATTACTCCTGGCAGTGCTCAGGGGACCATATGGG
>JAOXYA010021129.1:0-13461 GCA_028565675.1 Sorex palustris | reverse complement strand
ATATCAATACTTTAAAAGAAGGCTGTATGAAGAAGAAAAAGCACCTGCTAAGGAGGCAGGCTGGGGTGGTGAGGTGGAAGGGAAACTGAGCTGGAAAATGTACACAGGACATGTATTGGAACATTTTATGACTGAATCCCAATCATAAACAACTTTGTAACTGTGTATCTCACAGTGATTCAATAATTACTTTTAATTAAAAAATTAAAAATTTAATTTAATTTAAAATGTTTTTCAATTTAGGCTGTACATCTCTTCCTAAAGAAATACTGAATGAATATGGGAGAATTCTCTTATACTGTCTTCTAATACTAGCTTTCTTGTGAATAAAAACAAAGATATAGGCATCAGAAGCAAAATGATACTAATAAAAAATGGAAAGGGAGGGCTAGAAAAATACTATAGTGGGAATGGTGTTTGCCTTTGCACACAGCTGAGCTGAATTTGGGATCCCCTGCACAATCCTTGCCACTTCAAACCTGCTAGGAGGGATCCCTGAATGTAGAACCAGGAGTTAGCCCTGAGAACCTCTGGCTGTGGCTCAAAAATATGGAAAGTGAGAGGGAAAGCAGATGAACATAAATCTTTAAAATAAACTTTACAAACAGTAAAATTCAATAAAAATTTTACAGATACATTTCACATCTTAAAAATTTTATCCTCATATAATCAAGGAATCTGAGTCTAAAATTTAAATAGTTCTTTTTGGAGTTTATATATGCATGTATATGTATATTATGGCTATTTTGGTAATCTAAATATAAATATTGTAATAATTCTTCTGAACACAGTTTCTGCAGATGACTACGGTGAAATGAAACATTTTAATAATTATTTCAGATTGAATAATTACTTCATAGATTAGTTATCACTTCTATTTCTATTGAATTGAAGTGTGCTTTAAAATGCTGGAACACACACAGTTCTTAAAACCTAATTAAGCTTATTGCATAAAGATGGCGGTACATCTTATGTCTTCTTCCATTTATGAACATGATTTTATCTTTTAAAATCATAGCCAGCCATTTTAGAAAATAGACCTAAGCTGACGATCTTCACTTCCTCCACTTTCTTATATTCCTCATTTGGCTTCCAAATACAAATTCACTCACCATTCTGCTGTTTGTAAGATGACTCACAGGAAAGGCTCTCAGGGATGAAATCTTTTTGAAATCCTCCATTTTCTACTGAGAATCATAGCAGCTGCTTGCATTCTTCACTATGCATTACTTTAGACATTCTGTTCTTTTAATTTCTAGGGCAACCTACTCTACCATTTTATTGCCCTTCCATTTTTACCATTTTTTCAGTCTTATCCTTAACTCATATGTAATCAGTCACATTTGATGTTACACCATGAATATTACTGTACAGATTGCTTTAGGTGCTGAAATCCTGGTTCAGACCATCACAGTTTAGTGAAAGGTTACTGACAGACTACTGTAGCACTGTCCTCCTGCTGTTCATTGATTTGCTCAAGCGGTCACCAGTAACGTCTCCATTGTGAGACTTGTTGTTACTGTTTTTTTGCAAATCCAATATGCCACGGGAAGCTTGTCAGGCTCTGCCGTGTAGGCGGGATACTCTCAGTAGCTTGCTGGGCTCTACGAGAGGGATGGAAGAATTGAACCCGGGTTGGCTGTGTACAAGGCAAAGGCCTTACCCACTTATAAAAATAAATTATTTTGTGCTTGGGCTGGAGCGATAGCACAGCGGGTAGGGTGTTTGCCTTGCACACAGCCAACCTGGCCAATCCGAGTTCGATTCCACGCCCCTCTCGGAGACCCCGGCAAGCTACCGAAAGTATCTCACCCACACGGCAAAGCCAGGCAAGCTACCAGTGACGTATTCGATATGCCAAACACAGTAACAAGTTTCACAATGTTACTGGGCCCGCTCGAGCAAATCGATGAACAACGGGAGGACAGTGCTACAATATTGTGCTTGCTAGGAGTGAAGGCTTGGGAGGTGGTTGGGAAAATGAGAACATGGTGGCGGAAGCTCAACTGGTGGTGGGGTTGGCGTTGGAATATTGAATACTGCCTGTAATAAATGCATCATGAACAACATGGTATTTAAATAAAGGGGTTGGGGGGAATGGACCCTCTTAACTTTTCCCTTTAGAGCACAGCTCTTTAGATACATTGATTTTGTTTTGCAAACTCAACACCATCACTCTCCAGGGCTTTCTTCACCTTCCCACGCTGGGCCCTGGAGAGATAGTACAGCAGGTAGGGCACTTGCCTAGCATGCTCACAACCTGGGTTCAATACCCAGTACCACATAGGGTCCCCTAAGCTCCACCAGGAGTGATCCCAGAGCACAGAGCCAGGAGTAAACCCTGAGCTCCACCATGTATATTCCAAAAACATACAAATTAAATCCCCCCACACTTAAGTTCTACAGCCATGAAATACTAACTTGACACATTTTGTACAGGTTCTTCTGAGGCTCTCTGCCAAGAAAAGTCTTTCCTAGTGGGCAATATAAAGTAGCCAGATTGCTGGCACAGCGGCTAGGGCATTTGCTTTGCACACGGCTGACTCGGGTTCAATTCCCAGCATCCCATATGGATCTTCCATGATCAAACCAGGTCACTCACATGTAACTCGGGCACCTGAATGCCTTGTACCACCTCTCCAGCTCTGCAATCTATTCTGAACGGATTAGTTGTCACAGACCTCCACAGGACCACCTGCATGAAGGCACTTCCCAGACTGGACATGGGGACGTCTGTGTCCCAGCAAGCCTGAGTTTATGGGGGCTGGGACAGCTGCAGTGGTGTGTCCAGAGATGAAGGCTCAGAGGTGGCCCTTGGGACAGTGGTCAGACTGACTCCCAGGCCCACTTCTGGCGGAAGGTTCCCTGATGACTTAAAGAAAAAAGTTTCACATTGGTAAAAGCAGGGACGATGGTCCCTCCTCCAAGACTGGGCATCACTCGTCAGAAAATGGCCTGTTTCGCTCATGCCTTTTCCCATGGTTCTGCCACCAGAAAGTATCCAAGAGCACCTTATTCTCTTTTCTTATAGAAAAGACCAGGCACACAGACAAAGGCCTTCCAAGAGCCAGCAACTCTGAGGATCCTTTCCTGCCAAAGAGCTCAGAGGGCTGAAGCTCACACCTAGCATGCTGGAGGCCCAGGTTCAAACCTCTGTGCTGGGGCTCGAGCAATAGCACAGTGGGCAAGACATTTGCCTTGCACACAGCCAATCCGGGTTCGATTCCCAGTATCCCATATGGTCCCCTGAGCACTGCCAGGAGTAAATCCTGAGTGCAGAGTCAGGAGTAACCCCTGTGCATCGCCGGGTGTGAACCAAAAAGCTAAAAAACAAAAACAAAAACAAACAAAAAACCCCACCTCCATGCTGCCTTGTCCCAGCACCAGGCTGGAAGAAGTCCCTGAGCATTGCTAGGTGTGGTCTGGGTGAGCAGAGAACCCAAGTTTGTGCAGGCCCCCTGGAAGTGCCCCCAAAGAGGCTTGGCACTGCTGCTCTGCCAAGCTCTGCAAGGATCAATCAAACCCAGGTCAGTCACATGAAACACAAGCGCCTTAATGCCTTGTACCTACATTTGTGGGGGAGGGTCCCCACTTCCATTCATGGCTTTGGTGTGATCCCAGTAACTCAGGTTCTGTGCTGTGCACTTTTTCACCCGGGGACATGGCCCAGAAGCTCTTGTTCTCTCACCAAGTGGACAACTAATGGCAAAACCAAAGTCCTCACTCACCACCCTGGGCTGCAGGACCGGCAGGTTTCTGAATGAATTGCAGCCCTTAAGGGTCAGTGCAGGCAGAGAACGGCTGAGGGATAAACATCTAACCTCGCCAAAGTTTTCGCTTATTACCCGGGAAGCCAAGAATGACGGAAACACATCCCCAGGCCAGACGGCAGAGGCTAGCCTGGCTCTTGCTGGTGGGGAGGCTGCCCAAAAGGTCCTGGGAGCTCCCTTGCCCGCCTCTCCATCCAGCCACGCCCAGCAATCCGCTGGCACCCATGCCCTTCCCGCGTCCTTGTGGCCTGCTCCTTCCTTCCTGCCTGGCTCTCTCTCTCCCCTGGCTCGAGCCCAAAGGGTGGAGCACAGGCTCTCTGAGCTATACCAGGCAGCTGGATCTGCTGCCAGTAGGGCCGTCTATGAGCTAAAGCACTTGGTCAGTTGGGGGACCACCAAGAGAGTACTCGGGGGCTCCAACGGGCTTCTGCCACGGCTCCCGTGTCCTTCCTTGTCTTAAAGCACAAACCATGCTCCGTCTCCCCTCCACTCTTATTCTCCATCCAACCTCCACCTCTGCCCTCTTTCTCAGCAGCCAGGCCCTCCCTGGTCCACCGCACTAACCCTGAAAAAACCATGCCCAGAGGCGGGAGCAATAGCATAGTGGGTAGGGCGTTTGCCTTACATGCAGCCAACCCGGGTTCGATTCCCAGCATTCCATATGGTCCCCTGAGCACTGCCAGGAGTAACTCCTGAGTGCATGAGCCAGGAGCAACCCCTGTGCATCGCTGGGTGTGACCCAAAAAGCAAAACAAAAAAAAAACCAAAAAAGCAAAAAAAAAAATTATGTCCGGCCTGAGAGATGGTACAGGGGGTAGGGGGCTTGCTCTGCACACCGCCGGCCTGTGTTCCATCCCCCGCAGCACAAATGGTCCCTCAGGTGCCACCAGGAGTGGCCCTCGACCACAGCCAGGGCCAGGAGTCAGCCTGGTCAGCCAGGAACATGGTCGGGTGTGGCCCCCAAAAAATCAAAAATGGAAAAAACAAAAAGAACAACAAAAAAATAATGGTGTGAACTGTTTTTACAAAACTCATCTTCTCTGAGCCCGATGAGTGTTCTCAGATGTCACTGCCCTCACCTTCCTTTTGATAGATGAGTTCTTGGGAAGGCCTGTGGTTTCCCCAGTGTGACTCAGCCCCTGCTGCCACAGGGACTCCTGGGCCACTGAGTTATTCATCTCCAGGGTGTTACAACCCACCCGAAAGGAGGCCAAGGTGGCAGGGAGAGTACAGCCTCCAGGAGAAGCGGGAAAGATGAGTGTCGGGAATCTGACAGTCGCACATCAAACCACGTGAGCAAGTCTCCATTGCATGTGGAGCCAAAGCAGAGAACCAAGACAGAGGCTGGTGAGAGTTTTACAGAGGGCTGAGCCCTTGCCTCACACACAACCAACCTGACTTAGACGGTTTCCCCAGGCACCAGCAGGAGAGATCCCTGAACACAGAGTAAGCCCTGATCACTCTGGGGGTGCCCTCCATCCCCCCAAAAACCGACCCCCCCAAAAAGAGAGACATACAGGAGGATCAACTTTCCATGAGAGTTCAAAGGTCGGCACAGTTTCACAAGTTTCACAGGGTTGTTTAGGAATGTGTCAACAAGCAGCAAAAGCAGTGATCCATAAGAAAGGAAACAAGGGCTGGAGAGATAGTGCAACAGATAGGGCGTTTGGCCCAGTTTGATCTCCAGCATCCAAATGGTCACCCAAGCACCACCAGGAGTAATTCCTGAGTGCAGAGCCAGGAGTAACCACCTCTGAGCATCACTGGGTGTAGCCCAAAAAGAAAACAAAACAAAACCAAAAAAAAAGAATGAAAGAAAACCAGTGCCATGTGGGGGAGGGGAGGAGAAGAGATGATTTCATCTGGGTAGTGGGTAAAGTTGTGAATCTCCACCACACCAAGAGTTGCTTATTTATGACTATTAGACGCCTTTGTCCCTTGTGAGCATTTCTGGCTGCAGGTTCTGTTTCCCAACCGTATGTGTGGATCACTAAAAGAAAAGAGAAACTTGGAGCCTCTAAGCTGCCTCCTGAAAGAAGGATACTTGGATTCCTACCCCTCCATCACGAACTCTTCCGCCCTCCAACTGAGGAGACACAGCTCATTTTTTCCTCTCCACAGGCCCCTGGAACCGTTTCTAGTGAACTGCAAAGATCTGGCCCCATGAATTCAGATAAGCAGCCAAGTCAGCAGCGGCCACCCTGGCCTGCCTTATCTCCTGCTCCACTTCCAGTCGGCAACGACCGACCTGCCACACTTCCCACCATCCTCAGCATGTGCCTGACCATCTCTTCATCATCAACGACCACTGGAGTGGCCACGCTGACATGATGGAAGCCAGACATTCCTGTTCTGGAGTTTGCCCTCTGCACACACTCCTTCTTTCACAGGCCCGAGGGAAAGGCTGAGCACAGAGGTTTGGGGGTCAAAGAGCTGCTTTGGGGCCTTCCAATTTGGGGTCAGCATAGCTGAGTCATGACAGGTGGCCTGGCTCTGGCACACGTAGGGATGCTCTCACAGGCCCATCACCAGGAGGAAGCAGAGCTGACGGCAGAAGCTCATTAAAAAGAAAGGGCCTCGTGCCAACAAGTCAAAGGGCAAAACTTGAGCTGGCAGGTTGGCTTTTGGGGGCCAGAGCAATAGCACAGTGGGACGATGGGGAAGGTGTATGCCTTGCACATGGCAGACCCAGGTTCGATCCCCGGCATCCCATATGGTCCCCCAGCACCGCCAGGAGTAACCCCTGAGCATCACTGGATATGACCCCCCTCCAAAAAAAAAAAAAGAAGAAGAAATTTAAGTTTCTTGTTTAATTCATACAGGAATAATTTAATCCAAGTGTGGGGGAGGGGAGGGACAGTACATATCTATAATATAAATGAGGCCACTAACCATCACAGTGTTTATTGTGGTCCCCTGTTGTTTCATGCCAGTCTTAAATCAAGATCACAATATCCAAGGGAAAATTGACCTTGGGGCTTCTTAAAAACAGCAGAAAGTTCCTTGAGCATCACCAGCCTGGCTTCGAAGCCTGGCCTTGCTGTTCTCTGCTGGGATGTCTTCATGAAAATCCCCAAGATAACAGAACATACAGGAACTTAAGATTTCTTATCTGTGGTTAATGTAGGACGAAAACCCTCACTCTTTACAGAGATACTATAAAGAGCAGACACCAACTCCTGAAACACAGCATCTTCTCATAATCACCATTATCATGATGTAAAAATAATGACACCAGCAGCATTATTAAGGAGAGTAAGATGAATCTGACCATTTTCTATACAAATTCTGGTACTGGCACAGCTGACTGACCTGGGAACTTTTTTTTCCTTTAATTTTATGTTCAGCACCATGGTTTACAATATTATTAATAATGGGTTTTCAAGCATATAGTGTTCCGACACTCCATCCTTCACTGCAGACAATATCTGAACCCTCCTTGTACTACAACTGAAAAGTATTAAAATATCTTTAAAATCCTAGGAAATACTTTAACAGAAGATATAGTCTATGAACATAAAAAATTACTGCTTCCCAACTTCCTTACAAGGATGAAATTAAGATGAAATAAAGTTCAGAACGCCAAACAAGGAAGGTTGGGGTAAATCATTGATGTGGTAGGCCAATCACTACTGCCAATTTACATCAGTAAGGAGACATAATACAAAGTTTCCAAATGTCCACATTTACCCTAAAATTTCTACTTCCTTCTTCTCAAAACCCACCTCCCAGCAGTACCAAATAAAGACAATCTAAGGGCAAAGGTGTTAAAATTAGGAAAAATACAGAAAAGTATCGAGAAACATAAGGTCGTACATAAAACAACCCACCACTTGCTTTGCAAATAATAGCCGACATTATTTTAGTCAATGTTTGACAGAATGAGCACTGTGCAATTAACTGCGTAGGCATTCCACTCTTCTAGCAGTTTCCACTAGCAAGTAGGGGCAGGGCATAGAAGAAATGGATACAGGATGCTAAAACCCAGCTATGTGTCTTCCTTGTTTAAAAGATACTGTTTGCAGAGAGAGAGAGACAGAGACTGAGACCAAGACAGAGACAGAGACAGAGAGAAAGAGAGAGAGAGAGAGAGAGAGAGAGAGAGAGAGAGAGAGAGAGAGAGAGAAGTAAAGTGCCTGCCAATGATATGGGGGGCCAGGGGAAAGGTGGTGTGGGAGGGAAACTGGAGACACTGATGGTAGGGAAAGTACAATGGTGGAGGGATGGGTGTTAGAATACTGCATGACTAAGACCATGATTTGTAACTGTATCTCATGGTGATTCAATTAGAACAAATAATAATTTTTAAAAAAGATACTGTTTGCTGGGGGCTGGAGAAATAGTAACTGATAAGGTGCTTCCCTTGCAAGCAGCTGACCCAGGATCCATCCCCAGCACCCTATATAGTTCCCCAAGCACCATCAGAAGTGACTCCTGAGCACAGTCAGGAGTAAGCCCTGAGCACAGCTAGTGTGGCCCCCAACCCCCCCCCCAAAAAATAAAGATATGAAAGATGCTGTTTGTTAAGGAGTAATATAGAGTAGACCTTCTTATAGTTTGTTTTGTTTGGGGGTCACGCCCAGCAGTGCTCAGGGTCTATACCCAGTTTCGTGCTCAAGGGTCATTCGTGGCAGGGCTTGGGGAGGGGCGGGGGATGGTCCATGCAGTGCTGGGGTTCTAACGCATGCAAAGCATATGTTCAGTCCATTGAGCGCTCTCTCTCTCTCTCTCTCTCTCTCTCTCTCTCTCTCTCTCTCGCCTGTCCAGATCTTTTAAAAAAGCATTTCATGTTAAGAAATACTTGATATTTAGCAGAGTTAATATCTGAGACTGACATGGGTCCTGTGGAGAGGACAGACCATTTTCAGAACATCCATACCTCCTGCATGTCCCTTTCTTAATGACCTTCTGATACTGTTCCAATTAAAGCCCCAAAGTCTGGATGAGAACATCCCTCCCATCCCGCTCTTTGCTTCCCCATCTCAAGAACGTCCCGTCATACCTACCATAATTGTGTGTTCAGGGAATTTGGCGCGGACCAGTTTCACAAACTCCACGAAATGTTCGGAATAGCCATTGGCCACATCCAGGCAAATGAACTTCACCTGGGGCACGGCTTCCAGGATGCTGCTCATCTTCTCCAGATCGTTCTTGCCACTGCCCGAACTCACGGCGATATGCTGCACCGGAAGAGCCAAGAGGCAGGGGTGAAGGACAGTCCTCGCAGGCGAGCCCCCTGCTCTGCCCACAAGCTACTCTTCGAACATGGCAAGGGGCTCTCGGAACATCACCATCACCAATCAAGGTGTACACTGCACACCAGCTCTGAATCATGAAATGCATGATGTGCTCATCACACTGTGGGCACTGATATTATTAGAGTGTCACTAGCCTTAACCCTGGACTCTATGCGTGGCCTCTTCTAGGGCACCAGATACTAAATGTTCAGGAACGCCTCTCCTTGCCTTGACAACTGCCCCTCAAGCTCTCGATGGAGAACCCTGAAGCTGGAGCTGCCAGAGAGGAGGCCTCGTGAGCTCAGACTCCAGCCCAGGCTGTGTGGCCACATCCTGAGCAGGTGGGAGGGAAGAACGGGGTCCTAAAAACCTTCAAGTCCCAGGAGCAGAGCGATAGCACAGTGGGTAGGGCGTATGCCTTGCATTCGGCCGACCTGGGTTTGATCCCTGGCATCCCATATAGTCCCCCAAGCACCTCCAAGAATAATTCCTGAGTGCAGTCAGGAGTAACCCCTGAGCATCGCTGGGTGTGACCCCAAAAAACAAAACAAAACATAAAAACCAACAAAACACACACACACACACACACACACACACACACACACACACACACCTTCAAGTTCCTTCCCTAGGCGCCAGCTGGGAAAGGCATGCTGTGGACCTTCCCACCTGCACTTGGGCCTCACAGCCCTTCTGCCCGTCTCCAGAAATCTGCTCTTTCAGAGAAAGCCTTGGTTTCAGTGCAACTCAGCCAAACTGCGCCTTTTGGACAAAATAGTCCTATTTCCAGCTGTTTCTCTAAATCAGGGCTTCCTAAACGTTTCCCCTCCCCATCCCCTTTTCACTGGAGAAGTGCACCAGCAAACGTTAATTGATTTTTTTTTTAGTGTATTTTCCCACAGCGGGGGTGTTCAGAAAACTTAGACTGTTGCCAAATTCTTTGATCCCAGCTGGGGTCGTGACCCACCGTTTAGGAATACAGACTCTAAACCATTAACCATGATGCTGCCAGCTGGGCTTTTATTCCCCGGGGAAGGTCTGATGAAAACCCCAACCTTCCCCTATCAAGACTTTGCTGCTTCTTCTGCTCCCTTTCACTTCTGTCTCACAAGTGGAGATTTACATCATTACTGACTTTTTTTTTTTAAGGTCTGGAGTGACAGCACAGCCCATAGGGCATTTGCCTTGCATGTGGCCAACCCGGGTTCAATTCCTCCATCCCTCTCGGAGAGCCTGGCAAGCTACCAAGAGTATCCCGCTCACAGGGCAGAGACTGACAAGCTCCCCATGGTGTATTTGACATGCCAAAAACAGTAACAACAAGTCTCACAATAGAGACGTTACTGGTGCCCTCTCGAGCAAATCAATGAACAAGAGGAGTACAGGGCTACATTTTTTTTTTCTCTTTGGGTCACACCCAGCAATACAGAGTTACTCCTGGCTCTGCACTCAGGAATCACCCCTGGCAGTGCTCAGGGGACCATATGGGATGCTAGGAATCGAACCTGGGTTGGTCACGTGCAAGGCAAACGCCCTACCTGCTGTGCTATTCCTCTAGCCCCAGGGCTACATTAAAAAAAAAAAAACTTTAAATCAGCTTTGAATTGGGCAGGAGCAGGGTAGCATGTCAAACAGCCACACCTAAAGGGCAGGTTCCAATAATGATGAACTGCCCAGATAAATTTCTTACAGAGAAGAGCAAAAATGATTTGATCTCTTGGAGTGAGAATAATTGGGTCACCAAAAAAATCACCTTCTCAGGAACCCAAATCCGCATGGAATTAATGCAGAGGGAAAATCACTTCCGAAGCAGACCAAGACAAAGTCACTGGCTGCACAGAAGAGAGAATTGGCACCTGTGGATCCCGTCAGCACCGAGGCAGAACCCCCCAGCAGCACCAGGTGGAACTCAGGTGCTGTCTATTTGGGCTTTCTGATATTTTTCACACTGCTCCCGTTAAAAAAAAATAATAATTGCCGTACTGAGATATAATCAAATACTGAACCGTGACTGCACCAGATTTTGTTTACCATATTCATCCAGCAGTTGATGGATGCCTGGGGGGTATTTCTACCTTTGGGTAATTATGAATCACACTACTATGATTATTGGTGAACCGGTTTTTGTGTGGACACGGGTTTCTACTTCTGGTGAGCATAGCTTAGAATGAAATTTGCTGGGACACTCTTACTTTAGCCCTCTGAGGATCTGCCGAATCAGTCTCATAATTTTCTCATGCCCACCAGCAAGTCAGGAAAGTTCCACTGCAAGAACGCTTGCCACCATGGGTCTTTTGATCCCACCTGTTCCAGCAGCGGGACTGTTTATTCAACACCACATCAATGTTTGTGATCAGGTTTTTCTGCATCCAAAAGGCATGTGCAGATTGCATCCAGCCCTGGCAAATAGCAAGGGTATATCGCACGCTCTCATAATACAGCACTTCCCCTTTCAAGGGGAACAAATGTAAATCAGTAAAACCACCAATAACGGGCTGGAGCGATAGTACAGAGGGCAAGGCATTTGCCTTGCACATGGCCGACCCAAGTTCAAGTTCAATCCCCGGCATCCCATATGGTCCCCCAGCACCACCAAGAGTAATTCCTGAGTGCAGAGCCAGGAGTATCCACTGATCATCACTGGGTATGACCCAAAAAGCAAAACAAACCAACAAACAAAAACAAAAACAAACAATATTCCCTGCAGGTATTAACAAAAATCCCAACATTCCTTGCAGAAAAATCCTAATGCTTCAAAATAGGGTACAGGACAGGCTTTTTTCAGCAGCAAATTCCCAGCAATGAGGAAAGGTCTCAGGCCATGCCTGGCCTCCCAGCCTCACACAGTTCCCCCAAGAACTGGACATCTATGTGTTGGGAATTTGAATCCATTGGCAACCCCTCAGGCTTTTCTTCTCCCCCCTCCCCGCCCCCAAGCATATGTCGCTGGCAGGAAAGCTGGAATCATACCTGCAGGCATTCTGGGTGATTCCTGGCAAATTGCTTCCAGTCATCCAGGGAGTAATGCTTGTGAATCGCTGTAAACATGGTGTGCTAGGAAACCAAAGAGCAAGTTAGGGTGAGAAGTCAGAGGGAGCCCTCTCCCTTCCTCCAGAGGGCTGGGGTGATACTCCAACTATACACAGGCACCTGCCCACCTTCCCCCACCCCCCACCACAAACACCCAAGCCTGCAGGCGTGACCTCTGACTGCAGTTCCTGGAATAAACTCCCGAACAACACAGCAGGATGTAGCCCCAAACTAAAAACAGGGGTGGGGGAGTAGAAAATCTGGTGTTTCTACCATTCATACCATTCAGGAGTTCCTACCCTTCATGCTTCATTTGTCTTGAATAAGCTCCTAAGAGCCAAAAACAAAGGTATAAGCAGTGAAATCACACAGCTTCCGCTGCAATCTGATCAGTCAGCCAGTGCTGGAGTTAGGAGGCAAAGAGGACTCAGCCCAGCACCTAGGTTAGGCAAGGACTGCACCCACAGGAGGTCCCACAAAGAAGGGGGATTTCTGTGCAGATGTGCGGGTGAACCTCTATTTTTATGGGCAAGTCTTTCTTGTTGCGAACGAGTGACACAGTTTTTGCTGTCAGCTAAATCCATCAGGGAGCCAGTGTTCTTGAAGGAGGGAATCCTAAATTAGTGTCCATCACATAGGCCAAAAAAAAAAAGAAAAGGATGGAGGATGGACTCCGTAGAAACACTCTCCACAGGCTGCGTTTCCTCTTGACTCTAGTAGAAAACTACTGTGTTTCCTATAGTCACACAAGCTCCATGGGCAGAAATGCAATAGTGGCAGGGTGGGGTCGGGGGGAAAAGGGCAGAGTTCAATGAGTCTGATTTGAGGCTCAGGCTTCTTCTCTAAAAACTCTCCACCCAAGGGCTACTAGGAATGAAAAACTTACATCGGGCACTCATGGGCTGTGTCAGTGGGGAGGGGAAGAGCACATCGAGCTCTGCACTAACCAGTGAAGACGGGAATCCATCAAGGCTATTGGCTGCTCCCGCACCTCACCCGCCTCTACATGAAATGCCCCATCCATTAGTATAAACAGTGACTGATCACAGAGCAGAGCCAGGACCAAAGAAGTGGGGTGGTGGAAGGAACAGCAATTCTTTTTTTTTTTTTTTTGCTTTTTGGGTCATACCCAGTGATGCACAGGGGTTACTCCTGGCTCATGTATTCAGGAATTACTCCTGATGGTGCTCCAGAGACCATACAGGATGCTGGGAATCGAAGCCGGGTTGGCCTCATGCAAGGCAAATGCCCTACCCGCTGCGCTATCGCTCCAGCCTCTGGAACAGCAACTCTTTAAGCAATTAATTTATTAGCTCCTGAGAGAACAAAAGGAAATGCCCTGCACAAAGGCCAGGAGCTAATAAAATTTTTTTTTTTAAATTTTCATTAGTGAAACACCATGAGGTACAGTTGTAGACTTACAT
>JAOXYA010021121.1:0-13461 GCA_028565675.1 Sorex palustris | reverse complement strand
CAGTTCAATGCATATACTGGGAAGTATGTATGTAGGTAAGTTTGGGAATAGTTTCCATGACTACTGCTATGTGCCCTTGTATGCATCCTTGTAATGTTTGTGTGAGCACAATTAACTTTCCCATTGCAGAAAACAGGGAGCTGGAGCGATAGCATAGCGAGTAGGGCATTTGCCTTGCACGCAGCTGACCCGGGTTTGATTCCTACCATCCCATATGGTCCCCTGAGCACTGCCAGGGATAATTCCTGAATGCAGAGCCAGGAGTAACCCCTGTGCATCACCGGGTGTGACCCCAAAAAGAAAAAAAAAGAAAACCCCATTGCATAAAACATTGAGTTGCTCTCTTTCTCACATAATCACATGCAAGCATTTGTTCTCTTATGCCACCCTAGCATGTAACAGCTTATTTTCTTGTTTGCGAAACAGACACGTGCTATTGCTGCTGCTGCTTCATTTATTTCATGATTCTTGCTGTGGACAGACACACATATGTGTGTTCATGTGTGTGCATGTGCATTTTCATCAACTCAGTGTCTCCATTAGGGTTCCACAAAATTTTTCCAGGTTTCACATGCATGCTGACGTCATGACAAATCATCAGTTCACTATTTCCTTCCCTCCCTTTTCCTCTCTCTGCCAGTCTCTAACACAGATGTGCACAGAAATAAACATAAACACACACAGTTTTTTACGTATTCTATTTATGGACCAGCTAATCATACATGGGCATACTAACATGCGCCTGCTTCTGTTATTTTACCCTCACTTGTTTGTGCAAATTTAATTTACTTTTAAGTTTGTCACATGCTTGAATTTGATTCTCAGTACTGTGTTTGATTTGTGGATGTGCTGATAGCGTAAGCTTTCACAAGCAGGTCTTGCTTCAGTGAACATTTCACTGGTTTCACTGTAGTCTGGCTTATAGCACTTTACACTGCAGTCTTCATTGCAGTCATCAGTAACAAGGCAAACTGCACTTTCCCTCAAGGTTAACACCTGAACAGAGGGAAACATAGTTAACCATTTTTCTTGACTTTACATAGTATGTTTCCTAAATGGCATTTGTGAGTAGATTTTTTAAAAGGGGCGAGCTTCAGACTGTATTACATCGAGTCAACATTTTGTACTTCAGAACACGCCTAACATGTTTTTGCTACCTAACCTACTCTTTCTGTCTCAGTTTCAGCCTATAACACTGTGGCACTAGTGCTAATTGTCTCCTACTCATACTAATAATGGTGATATTTCCAGTATCAATAACTTTATTTATATTCCTTACTTTGTACCTTGAAGTGATAGTGCAGCATGTAGAGCAGTTCCTTTGCACTTGGCCAGCTGGACTTCAAGCTGTGGCTTTTCATATGGACTCATCACTGCTAGGAGTTATCACTTAACACAGAGCAATGAGTAAACCCTCACTCACTGAGTGTTGTTGTGTATCGCCACAGTGACATTAAGAAAAGGCACCTTGTCTATGCCTGGTCATGAACGGCTACTCTGAGTACCCTCATTCCTGTGATCATAATGATGCCTATAGGCACACTTTCATTTCTGTTCAGGGCATACACTTAAGGGCTTTCAGTTTGAGTTTTATTTCCTGTTTTGCTTCGCTGTACTATGTGCTGTATTATGTGCTTTTGGTGTCCTGCAATGCCAGGTAAGTTGGCCTCATTGACATCCTGTAGGTGCCATTGATTGCAGGTGGATCACTTCCCCACAGTGACTGAACGGTAAGTCTCAGATAGGTGGCTGGGTGGTTGGGTGATTGGGTAGATTGTTATGTAGGGGCAGTGATAGTAGGTGGCAGACAGTACAGAGTTACTGTATAAAGTATGAAGTTGACGTTTGTACATATGTGAAGTAAACAATAGGACTATTTTGAGTGTGAGATACATTGGCTTGGAATTCAGTTAGGGGAAAAAGGGGTTGGGGGCTAAGGGGTTAGGGTGTATATTTGGTATTGGGGGTTAAGATTAGGGTTAGAGGGTTACTGTTATTGTTAGAGGGTTAAGCTTAGGGTTAGAGGGTTATGTTAAGGGATATGGTTAAGGGTGGGGATAGGGGTAGCACTGTCATCCTGTTGTTCATTGATTGGCTAGAGCGGGCGCCAGTAATGTCTCCATTGTGAGACTTGTTACTGTGTTTGGCATATTGAATACGCCAGGGGGAGCTTGCCAGACTCTGCCATGTGGGCGGGATACTCTCGGTGGCTTGCCAGGCTCTCTGACAGGGACAGAGTTGGCCCAGTTCAAGGCACACGCCCTACCTGCTGTGCTATGGCTCCAGCCCAGTTAGAAGTTAACTTCATGTTTGGTTTGAGGTGGTTGGAGTTGGGGTAGGGGAAAAAAATAAAGGGTCAATTATCAGGATTACTGTTAGAGTTAGTTTAGAAGGTTAGAGATTTAGGTGAAGAGTTAGGGGGTTAAATTAGGGGTTGGGGATAGGGTTACAGGTTAGGGGTTAGGCGTAGGGGTAGGGTAAGGGTAGCAGTAGGATTAGGTGTTAAAGGTTGGTAGTTAGGTTAGGGTTATGGATAGGGTAGAGTTCAGGTTGGGGTATGGTTAGAGTTGGGGGTGGTGTTGGGTTAGGTTTGGGGCAGGGGTTATGGTTAAGGGGTTAGAAATAGGGTCAGGGTCAAAGGTTAGGGTTAGAGTTAGGGGTCAGGGTTGGGGTTCAGTTGGGGTAGGGGTTGGTGTTAGGGTAATGTTTAGGATTTGGGTTTATGAGTTGGGGATGGAGTTATTGTTGGGGGTAAGGATAGGGAATTAGGGTAAAGTTAGGGTTAGAGTTAGGAGTCGGATTAGGGGTTATGGTTAGGGCTGTGTTAAGGGTTAGATGGTTGGGTTTGAGGGGGGTGGGGTGGGGAATGGGGTTGCAGGTAGGGTTAGGGTAGGGTTAAGGTTACTGTTAGGGTTTAGGGTTAGGTTAGGGTTAGGACTTAGGGTAGGGTTGGGGTTAGGGTTAAGGTAGGGTTAGGGGGTTAGGGGTTGGGGTTGGGGTTAGGGATAAAAATAGAGACAGGGTCAGGATCTTGAGTCTAGGTTTTGGGTTGGGGATCAGGGTTAGGATTGGGGGTTAGGATTAGGGCTAGGGTCAGGGTTAGTGTTACGGTCACATTTAAGGTCAGGGTTGGGTTAGGGTTAGTGCATTTGGGGCTAGGGGTTAGGGGTTAGAAGTGGGCCTGGGAGTAAGGGTAGGGTTTGGGTTAGGGCTGGTGTTAATGGTTGGGGTTGGGGTTAGGTTTTAGCCTTGAGGTTGGGGTTAGGATTAGGGCTAGGATTAAGGGTTAGGGTTAGGTTAGGGCAAGAGTTAGGGTCAGGGTTGGCGTTAGGGTCACAGTCGGGTTGGGGTTAGGAGTTATGGTTAGGGAGTTAGGGTTAAAGGTAGGGATTGGGATAGGTAACTATCAGGGTCTAGGGTTAGGGTTCACCAGGGCACTTGTCACAGGAGCCATTGATGTCTTGCACCCAATGTGGATGCATCAGGTGTGTAAAGCACTGCTGTTTGAATGAGAAAGTCAGTGTCACCCCACTTTGTTAGTTCTCTGGTCCTCTCAGCTGACACCGCAAATAATTTTATCCTGGTGTGGGGGTCCAGGACTTTGGGTGGGGACTCGGGTTTCGGAGGCAGACTCTGAGCCTCTGTGCCCTATGTGGCATTAAAATGACATTTTGCCCTCTGTGTTGTAATCCTGGGCGGTGGCAGGCCCCAGCCTTGACCACAGCCTCTCTAACCACATGTGGAGTGGCCTGATGACAGGGCAGGACACTCTGTGGGCATTCAGGGCACCTGGGCAGTGCTAAGGATGGAGCTAGGACCCTTGTTCTGCCTGTCCAGGTCTGGTCATGCTTTTTTGAGGACCAATATTTTGGCCCTCGTGAACTTGCTGAGCAGTTGTTAAGTGGGAATGGGACCCCCTCTCCTGCACTGCCCCAACCCCTTGCCAAATCTGGCCCTCTGGGCAGTCAGTCACACGGAGCTTAGCTGAATGGCCCCTAGATGGTGCTCTTACTGCTCTCGCCCAGCAGCAGAGATGGGGTGTGGGTGGGGTGTCTAGGCAGCACCTTGTCCACCAAAAGCAGAGATGGGGTGTGGGTGGGGTGTCTAGGCAGCACCTTGTCCACCAAAAGGCGTGTTGGATGACCCCAAAAGAAGGGGCCAGTCATGTCACGCTGATGCACGAGTGACCCGTTCACATCTGTACACACATTCTTTCCCTGAGTCCACGTCTGCACACACATCCTCATACACATTTCTGGATGTGGGTCTGCATGAGTGTGCATGAGCCTTGCACATGCACGTTCATGTGCATTGCTGACTTTGTGTAGTGACTGAGGCATCAAGGCCACCAGGCCCTGTGGTCAGGCAATTGTGGAGCTGAATGTCCAGTGGGCACCTTGCACTTGAGGGCAGTGAGCCTGGACGGGCATCTTCACTGCCCCATGTTGACTGAGCAGTGAAGAGATTAAAGTCCTGGTGTCTGCTCAGGTACCATGGCAGGTGCACAGCACCACCCCTCATGTTGCTTCTATGCGGTCCGGGGGTTGGGGGGCTGGGCATCGCCATGGGAGCCCCAGGGAGTGAGGCCACCGTCCCTTTTGCACCTGTGCAAAACTGAGGCCGCAGCTCTGGATGGCCATGGGCTCCTGTCCTGGGTTCATTCACTCATGCCTTCCCAGAGCACTGCCACATCCCAGCTGCCAAGCAAAGCTGGAGGAGAGCGGCCCCAACCCAGCCAGACCTGGAAGCATCATGGACTTGCTGGGAGCCGGGCGAGGGCTGGCTCACAGGGTGAGCCCATTAACTTGGGTCACATGGTACCTGAGCAAAGATAATGGGCCAGTTACAGGATGATTCTGGGGGTCAGCATAGTGCGAGTCTCCAAAC
Organism: Sorex palustris; assembly: GCA_028565675.1. Lineage (NCBI taxonomy): Eukaryota > Metazoa > Chordata > Mammalia > Eulipotyphla > Soricidae > Sorex > Sorex palustris. Next base: position 8,574 of record JAOXYA010021121.1, on the reverse strand, counting down.
TGGGGTTATCTGGGTCTTGGAGGAAGTGGGGGTGGGCAGCTGTATACTGGAGAGAGCCCAGAGTGGGAGGGTCCCCTGCATTGTGTGCACTGGGTGTCTGGTCCCACCCCTGTCCCTTAGGTGTGGAGCTCCCTACTCCTCGCTGGACCCCACTTGCCTGCACTCACCGGCCTGTCTGCTGTGAGCCCATTGATTGGCCCAAGGTTTGAAGTGCAGCAGATGAACCTGGGAGGAGCCATTTGAGTTTTTCGGCTTTCACCCCAGGACACTGCCTTGAACCCCATGCACTGCCCCCACTGGCCACGAAAGTGCAGTAGCACTGTAGCACTGTTGTCCCTTTGTTCATTGACTTGCTCCTGTGGGCACCAGTAATGTTTCCATTCGTCCCTGTTGCATGCTAGTGTAGCCCAATGGCATCTGCTTGCTTCAGGAACAGGAAGTGAGACTTGTTACTGTTTTTGGAATATCTAATATGCCACAAGTAGCTTGCCAGGCTCTGCTGTGCAGGCAGGATACTCTTGGTAGCTCCGGACTCTCTGAGAGAGACGGAGGAATCAAACCCGGGTCGGCAAACGCCCTACCCGCTGTGCTATCGCCCCAGTCCCTGGGGCAGTAGATGACTGCATTTCCAGGCCCAGGCATGGGCTGAACTATGCCTCTGTGCCAGGCACTGATCAGCACCTGGCGACAGCCCCACACCCCTGACCACAGTCATACCCAGAGCTGGCCATAGACACTGCAGCTGCGAGCTGATGGTGAAACCTCCCTCGACCAGTGCCCATCAGGGGTCATCAGGGACTGACAAGGGCCTGGTCCCCTGTGTCTTCCATGGGGAACCTGAGATGGGAGTGGGCAGGTGCCAGAGAGTGGCCGAGTGCTTTGCTGACAGCTGAGAGCTGGGGCAGCCCCAGAAGAAAAGGGCCAGAATTGGGCTCCAGCTCCGGCTCTGGCTCAGATGCAACAAACCAATAAACAACCACAGAACAGAAACAGTGGCAGCAGGGGAAAAGGTAACAACAGCAACCAAGAATGGACAGGCCAGGAGCTACAGATGCTACAAACAATGGAGTGGCAGCTACAGATGCAGCAAAGGCAATGAAAGAAACAGTAGCAATAAATGTGAGCTGCGTCACTGCCCCCGCAAGCACTAGGGGGCAGTAGAGGCCCACCAACCCCCTGCTCTGCACCGTTCACTGGTTAAGTCCTGTGTGGATTGGATGCAGGAGCGTCATGTGTGTGAGAGGGCAGCTGATGGGCGCACAGAGGCGTGACGAGACCCCAGACGCTCTCATTTCATTCCTCTAAAAAAGCTTGAACACCATGGTTCACAAAACTGTCGCTGATGATTAGTGGTTAGGGCCGTCAGTATTCTAACACCATGCCACCACCGAGCCTGCCCCTTTAGCAGGCACACAATCATTGTTCTGTTGCTCATTACAATGAAATGGCTGGTGAAATGAGCAAAACATACTACAGGAAAAGAAAATTTGTGGATCTTGTTGTAGCTCACCTTGGGGTCATGAAGTCTTGACTAAGGGTTTGCCGAGGAGTCTTCCTTGGCACTGTTTTTGTTTCTTGAGTTTAGTTGTCTTCTATGCTCCTTCCCCTTCTGACTTGCTGTGCTCCTGTTGGGCTCTCAGCACTGTGGAGTTCTGAGGGCCCCTGTGCTCCAGGAACTCCAGGATCCGTAGATCTGAGCCCATGAGTGTACATGGCCGTGGCTGTGGGTATGAGTGTGACTGCCAGGGCTTCCAAAAGGATCAGGTGAGGGGAGGCACCACTTCCTGAACAAGCTTGACTCTGGGTCTTCCCCGGTGACTGTGTGGATGTGTGGGGTGACTCCAGGCTCAAAGTGGCCGCTTGCACCCTGGTAAGCCCTGCTGGACTGGACACATCTCTCCAATGACACTTTTCCTGTGTTTGTGAAGGGTCTTGATGCTTTTAGGAACAAAGTTTTCTAGGGACTGTGCTCAGAGATCGCTTCTGGCCATATTCAGGAGACCCTGTGGGGTGCCAGGGATGGAATCTGGGTCTGCCACGTGCAGGGTCAGCGCCCTCTCTGCTGTCCTGTTGCTCCATAGACTCGCTGATGATCTTGGGTCTCCCACAGCAGCTCCTGCAGCTTAACTTTGCATGTAAACTCCTGAAATTCTCCCTTTCTGTCTGAGGGATGTTGGTAACTGAAAACATGTATGTGATTTTTCCTAGTTGCACAGGGGCTGGCATGCAATTTTCATGCAGCTGCTGTCGTGTTGGATTTATGTCTGGAGTGTTGGTTTGGTTCTGTTCTCCATTTGCTTTGCTCTTTCCTGCGCTTGGGGCTGCTTTCCAGACACTCTGCAGGCTCTGCCTCCCCATGCCCTCTCCAAGGGTCACAGACCAGCACTTCTGCTCCAGTCATTGCTTCCCACCTCCCGCCTTTTCCATGCACTGGCAGCCCCTCCAGGTCCCCCCGAGACCAGCCACGCAGAGTCAGCTTCACTCTCTCCACACCTTCCCCTGTGTCTGGGCCACCCTGGAGGTTCTCAGGTTCTGTCCAGCTCTGTGCTTTGTGGGTGACTCTTAACTGTGTTGGGACCCTGGGATGGGGATCGGATCACGCATTTCTGCATGGAGTGTTTGTGCTCAGCCTTTTGTGCTTGCTCCAAGCACCCTCCAGCCTTGAAGTATGAGGGGTCCAACGTGGGACCACACACATGTCAGGCATGTGCTGTGCAGCTGAGTGCCTGCTCACGGCCGTTTCCTGACACCCCAGGTTTCCCTCCGCTGTTGCAGCCACATCTGCTCTGGTGGAGAATTGGCTGGTGGCTGGGCCACGGAGGCTCTGCATGGGAAAGATGCAGCTGCTGCCTGGTCTTTATCCCTGGGGGTCTGGACTGTGCAAGCTGGAATGTGACCTGAGCCCAAATTTCTCAGGCATCCCCTGCCCTGCATTTTCTCAGTTGGGCTTTCAATGGTGATTTTTGGTGGGGTTTGTTTAGAAGCTTTTTAAAATTTTTTTGGCTTTTTGGGTCACATCCAGCGATGCACAGGGGTTACTCCTGGCTCTGCACTCAGGAATTACCCCTGGTGGTGCTCAGGGAACCATATGGGATGCTGGGAATCGAACCCAGGTTGGCCGTGTGCAAGGCAAACACCGTATGCAATAGCTATGCTATTGCTCCAGCCCCAAAATATTCTTAGTTTATTTAATTTAATTTATCTTGGCTTTAGCACTTGGTAGTGCTCCTAGATCTGTGCTCAAGAATCAATCCTGGTGGTGGTCAGAAACTATATGTGCAAAGCAAGCTCTTTATTCACTGTACTGCATCTCCAGTCCTAAGTCTAATGTTATAATAATTATGGAGCATTTAAATGGCCACGTACTAAGCTGCATTTTGCTAAGTGACTCTATAATGATCTTACTTGGTCTCAAGACATCTGGGAGGCAAGCACTGTCCCATTTGACAGATGAGAACATCATGTCTCTTAGACTTTCATTAATTACCCAGGGTCATCTTAATGCTTGATCAAGCAGTCTCACTGGAACCTGTGTCTTTAGCCACTATTCGAAAACTGAGGTTTCAATCTGTAATTCAGGTGTTATAAAGTGAGGATTTTTCCAAGTCCCGAGAAGTATAGAACAAGCTTGTTTGCTGGATTAAAGAACCTTCATTAACCTGCACAGCTGCCCAGCCTGGCGGCAATAGTCTCAGCATACTGAAGAGCCCTAAATCTGGGTCCAAGCAAGGCTTTTAAGTATTCTTATCATAACCTGCCTGGCCCCATAAATCAATTTTCTCATTAGCTAAAGCAAGGAAGGACAATTTCAGTGTAGAAGCCAGCAGGTATGTGGTTAGCGTTGATCAGTCAGCTGGAGTATAGGTTTTTTATCTTTCTGGCAGCTAGGGAAAGCATTGCATGATACCATGCAGGATGTTATCAGGGCAACGTGGCCTTAGAGCATCTCACCCTGCTTCCTTGCTATCTCTTAGCAGTCACTGTTTTTTTTTTTTTTTTTTGCTAACTTTGGGCGACTTCATTACATAGGTAAGATAGGTTACAAAGGGGAAAATAAGAGACATATTTTGGGACTAAAAATAACCATTTACATTTGTTTTGACATGATGACTGGTTTACTCTGAGGAATCACTTTTTATTTTATTTTTCACTTTTTGTAATTGAATCACTGTGAGCTACAGTTACAAAACGTTCATGTTTGAATTTTAGTCAAACGATGATCAAACACCCGTCACCCCACCAGTGTACATGTTCCACCACCAGTGTTCCCAGTATTCCCCCGCCCCCGTCATCCCACCCCTTCCCCTGCCTCTATGGCAGACATTTTCTCTCTACTTATGGGCATTATGCTTGCAATACAGATAGTGAGAGGCCATCACACATTTGGTCTCTTATCTACTTTCAGCACACATCTCCTATCCCAAGCAATCCCTCCAACCATCATTGACTTAGTTATCCCTTCTCTATCCCAGCTGCCTTCTCCCCCAGCTCATGAGACAGGCTTCCAACCGTGATGCAGTCTTCCTGGCCCTTGTGTCTACTGTCCTTGGGTGTCAACCTCATATTATGATATTTTATATTTCACAAATGATTGCAGTCATTCTGTCTTTTCCTCTCTTACTATTTTCACTTAGCATGATATTCTCCATGACCATCCACTTATAAGCAAATTTCATGACTTCATCTTTCCTAACAGCTGCATAGTGAGGAATCACTTTTTATCATACACATACAAAGCACAAAGAATTTTACATTTGCAGGAAGGAGAACATTAACGTTGTTTAAGCACCTACATTCAGTGTGCCAGTAATAGCATGTCTTAAGCAGTGTCTGTCAGGTACTTCCTGTAATTCGCAGTTTATGGTTGTCTGTCAGCTGAGAAGCAGAGCTATCCAGAAACTTGACAGATATTTTCAGTTAGAAAATTCTATAACCGAGATCTCAATCCATATTTTTCAGCATCAGAATTTGAGCATTCCACAATATTGGGCTGGCCCCAAGTCAGTGGCTGTGTTCATTAGAAGCCTGGTGTCATTTTCAGGGTATTTGTGTGTATATGTGCGTGTATTTGTACTTAAATAGGAACATGTATTATTCGCCTTAATCTTTCTATATAGATTGAATTATGAATGTAATAAGACATTTTTAATCCTCTGAACTAATGTACTAAAGCCCCACTTTTCATGTCTCTCTGAAAAAGACTACCCCAATGCTAGTATCTCTTTCATGATTGTATATTTGCACTGAGAAAGCAAAGCACATTGTATTCTGTTAATATGAAAACATTAAAATTGATGAAATGGTCAGATAACAGGCCCTTGGGGTTATATTATCATGTTAAAATGATCATGAATGTCTATAATTCTAAAAAATAACCTTGAAGTTTATTATTTTTTGTCACTAAAGTTTATTATTTTTTAGTAAATAGCCTAACAAAATTGGAAATGTTCAGAGAAACTGCTTAAATGTTTATGTAATAAATTTTATCAACCAATATTTACCGGCTACTTTTAAAGTAGAATAATCCATAAAATATGCAAATTAACCTCTAACAGCTCACTATTTACATTCCATATAGTAAAAAGTATATGAAAGAACATGTTACTGCAATACTTTGAGTGTTTTAGCATCACATGACCATTTTAAAGTTTGTTATTTCTGTCCCATTATTACAGAAATTGTTATTAACCTTCACAGTATATCTAAAAGTTGTCTAGTGGTAGGGCCTATTCTTCCACCAAGTTTGAGCTACCATCCATTGTTCACTTATATTACTCTATTAGCTTCCTTACTGTCCAGGTCCCTTGACATTTTATTTCCTTCTTTATTTTGGCATTGGTGTAGGAGTCCCATAGCCTTGTGCTCAGGGCTGAGTTCTGGCTCTGCTTTCAGGTATCACTCCTGGTGGGACTCTGTAGCCCATATGATGTGCCAAGGATTAAACCTGGGTCAGTTTAGTGCAAAGCAAGTTCCTTCACTGATGTACTATCTCTGTGCCAATTCCCGCACAATTCATTTTTTAATATCACTATAATGTCCTCCCATTGTTCATTGATTTGCTCGAGCGGGCACCAGTGACATCTCCATTGTGAGACTTCTTGTTACTGTTTTTGGCATATCAAATATGTCACAGGGAGCTTGCCAGACTTTGCTATGTGGGCAGAATACTCTCCGTAGCTTGCGGGGCTCTCCAAGAGGGGCGGAGGAATCAAACCCAGGCCAGCTGCATGCAAGGCAAACGCCCTACCTGCTATGCTATCAAAATAATACTTGAAAAATGAAAGATGTTTTCATTACTCTCAGTCTCATAAAACTTCTATAGCTCCCCATTTGTTTAAAGTTATGCCAAAAATCTACAAAATTACTTACAAGGTCACTTATAATCTACATCTCATCTCAGAACACACCACACAAATTTTTAAACAATATTTTTGCTCTGTTTTCTGTTCATTCAGCTCCTAGTTTGTTAGCTTATTATTATTCCATATTATTAAGTCATGTTTATGTAGCTGTTATGTTTCTTTCCTTAATCACAGAAATGATTAAGATGATTAAATGATTAAGACATTTTTGATGTTATGTAATGACATAATCCAGACACATAAAGCAATGACCTCGTGGTGAGATAAACAATAATTGTGAGTAAACAGACAAAATAAATAAATATTGGAAGGATTCTTTAAAAATGAATTTTTATTAAAATGAAAGATATTCATATTGGATTTAGATACCTTATAGTTTATTTTTTTATTTCTAATCTTGAGCTATTGCTAGAAAAAAAATAAGCAACCACTAATGATGTAGAAAGAGCTATGAGTAACAGAAAAATCATCAGTGAGATTCTGTTCATTATTATAGGCCAGATACAGAAAGCTAAAGTCTAATTATTTTACTATATGTTATTCTAAAAGAACTTTTTTTGTGATGCTACGTTAGATAAAATATTAGTCTGATCTTTCAACAAGTGGATCTGAGTTTAGGTTATAGGTTGTCTTGAAAATGTACTCCTTGTTGGGGTTGAAGCAATAGCACGGCGGGTATGGCGTTTGCCTTGCACGCAGCCTACCTGAGTATGATTCCCAGAATCCCATATGGTCCCCCAAGCACCGCCAGTAGACTAATTCTGAGTGCATGAGCCAGGAGTAACTCCTAAGCATGCGGGTGTGACCCAAAAAGCAAAAAAAAAAAAAAAAAAAAGCACACCTTGAATAGGTTTACTGATAAAACATTTAGCCCTCATGATAAAAACAGACCTTTGCCTGCCCATTTGTTCCTATTTCTCTTTTATAGATTTGATTCTGAATGATGTTTGTTCTCCTGTCAGAATCTATGCTTAAGGATATAAAACGATTGTATGATTGTATGAAACCCATACTATGTTAATTCAAGTGTCATAATGTATTTTTGCCAAGAAAACATCAAAATGCTACTAAAATAGATGCATAAATAGATCTTAAAATTCACAGGCATTTGCTTTCACCTGCATATAAATACAAAATAGTAATTCTGAATAAGTGAAAAAATAATAGGGAGAAGATTTGACACAGAAAACAATCATTTCTTGGTTAAATTCTGAGCATGGTTTTTTGGAGAACATAGGGAGGTATTTGGTCCAACTGCTGAGGACTGACAACTTAATAGACCTTCGATTGATTGTTAATTATTTTGTTCAAGACTTACTGAATGATGCCACTCAAATAAAATGTTTAGCAAATTTATAAAAATAGAAAAAAACTTATTAATAGATAAAATAAAATTAATAGGATATAATATGCTAATTCCCCAAAGGAGCCAAATGTAAGGAAGCTTTTCATAGCTAAATGCAATGAGGCTTTCTCCCCTCAGAAATTAAAGACTCAATATTCACTGAATCAGTTCATTCCATGTTTTAAGCGTTTTACAACTTTGATTGTGATAACTTTTTTGTCTGAACTTTATCAAAATAAATGTTTATAAGCTACATAGTCCACACCAATACCAGTGTAGCATTCCGAGCATATATATTCAATTATATATATGTACCTACAACCAATTAATGCCCTCTTCCTGTGTTAGCAAGTAGAAGTCTTTGATAACTTAAGATTCATTTTATAGTTTTCATATTCTGTCTCCATATTTCCCATTTCTAAAATTATCCATAACTTCTTTCCAAAGATTGTGCTTCATTTTAATTCAACAAAATGGAATTTGTTATAGCTCACTCAAAAATGAACCGTGTTTTTTTCAGGTTTCTAAATTTTTTTGATTGCACTGTTTTCTATGCTAGGAACACTGTTACAACTTTCCTCCTTAGTATACACTACTCATATTTTAAATCCTTGTATGCACTTTCTATGAAGCTTTTCCTGAGAACAGATACTTTCTCTTACCCACTTGTACCCTTGCAATTGCACTAGGTTTCCATTTCTATTACCATACTATATTGTAAATTATTTTATTCTGGCTTAGAAAATGTTTCTGTCTTGAATGACTTATGAAAAGCAGACATAACATTGATTTATATTTTTTGTTATCTGTCATAATGGAGACATAGTTAGTCATTGACGAATATATATGTAGCACTGTTGCACTATC
>JAOXYA010021120.1:0-26554 GCA_028565675.1 Sorex palustris | reverse complement strand
CTCTCCGAGAGGGGCAGAGGAATCGAACTCGGGTCGGCCATGTTGGCTGCGTGCAAGGCAAACGCCCTACCGCTGTGGACATTTATTAGAAAACTAGAATTGAACTCCTATTTGACCCAGCAATACCACTTCTGGAAATATACTCTGGTGCCCAAAAATACACAGCAGAAACATCATCTGCACTTCTATGTTCATTGCAGCACTGTTCACCATAGCAGAATCTGGAAACAACCCAGGATCAGTGGGCCTTTAGTTTAGAGGCAGGATTTCGCAACCATCACCACTTATCTGATTGCAAAGCATCGCACCCCCCAGGGGGAAGCAGGATTCTCACCCATTAAGTCCTTACTGTTTCCATAGATTTGCCTACTGGGGGCATTTCATCTCCACAAGTCAGAGCCTGCGTGGCCTTGCTCCTGGCTCCTTTCACTGTCTCAGCAGATTCCCTTTTTTATGAAGGATGAATATTCTGTCATGTGGCTATCCCACGTAGCGTTTGTCTTCATTAGCTCCTGGGCATTGGGGCTGTTTTCCTCTTGTGAGTGTCTTGCTGTAGCTCCCATTCCTTACTCAACCATTGCTGCACGGCGGAGACCAGCCTCTGGGCTAGTTTGCACCCAACTTTCTTATTTGCCGTTTTCCATGTCATTAAAAACTTGTGCTGAGCACAGTCTGTAAAGACTGTAGGATACTCTCCTGTCCTGAAGCTGAACTGTAATGTTCCTAACCATTCCCTTGAAGTCAGGCGTTTTCATGTTTTCAGTTGGGATAAGGAAGAAAAGTTGTTTTTTTTTTAAAAAAAAGCAACAAATGGGGGGCCCGGGCAATAGTACAGTGGGTAGGGCATTTGCCTTGCACACGGCTGACTTGAGTTCAATCCCTGGCATCCCATATGGTCCCCCAAGAACCACCAGGAGTAATTCCTGAGTGCCCTGAGGAGTAAGGTCTAAGTGCTCAGGAGTAAGCCCTGAGCATTGCTGAGTGTGACCAAAATAAATAAATAAATAAAAACAAATAATTTTTTTTTAAAAAGCAACAAATGAGGGAAACCTTGGGGAATTTTTGCAGAAGAGCTTCAACCACCTCCCAGTTTATTATGTGGACACTGCTGAGTCCTGTGAGGGATGGGAATGATTTATCCCAGAGAGTACAAAGACATGGTTCAGGCAAAGTGGTCAGAAGAAGATGCTTCCCCAGGGTGGAAGGACAAAATAGCCCAGGACCAAGGCCCCTTCTCCCTCAGGCCCAGTGTTGAGGGAGCTATTAGTGGTCAGTTATTACCCATCCACCCCAGTTTCCATATTTCGTCCCATCACACTTTATTTAAATACTGTGGCTTTCAAAGTCATTCATGATAATTTCTTACAGGCATTCAATATTCCAGAACCAATCCCACCACCATTGTCTCCTTCCCTCCACCATTGTCTCCGTTTTCCCAACCACCCCCAAGCCTGGCCCTGTAGCAGGCCCGTGATAATTTATTGTATATTGTTTGTTACCATTAAATGATTAACAAAATAATCAAAAAATATTTTCTTAGAAGAAATTCGTGTAAATTGTTGTATCTCACCAGGGACATGTTAAGTCCTACGTTTTATTAAGCTGTTGTTGCAAGTTAAGCCCTCTGTGCTAATGTTTTTGTTAGTTGACATTGGTTGGATTCTGCATTATATTTCCATCCAATTTGGTGTGCTACTACTGGAATATCAATGTTGTAGAATTAGGAGATGTTGCTGCCATCCATGCCAGAAAATCGAGTGTATGTAACTTCTGGAAGCATGGGGAAGTAGAGGGAGGTCACCCATCCTGACTCCAAGAAGGCCCAGAATTTTCAGAACAAAGACCCATGTACCGGAAGTTTGGGGCAGCTTGGGTTCTCTGTGGCATTCAGTTCTGATGCGGTGGGGTCACCAGTTTCTACATTTCTTATGATTCCCCCACCCCCTTTTCTGTCATCAATTGGATGGCCATCCTATGTAATCTGGAGAGCATAGACAAAGGACTGAGATAGCCCTGGCAGGGCTGGGGTGTGGCTCAGTAGTTGCCTTGCGTGCTTGAGGACTTGCGTTGTCTGGAATTCAGCACCTGTGACCCATTTTGTCATATTCCTTCCCGGTTTTTCGGACATGATTGAAGACCACATCTGTTGAGCCCTCTTCAGAGAACATTTTTAAAAATCTTGAATTTAGGCCTCAAAAGTACTCATGAAACTCAACAACCAAAAAACAACCCCATCCATAAAAGGGGAGAGAAGATGAAGTGACCCTTCCCCGGAGAAGAAATGCAGATGGCCAATGCAGTAAAAAATGCAGTGCTCTTCATTGCTTATAATCAGGGAAAATAAATCAGGAGAAGAATGAGATGTTCCCTCACACCCCTGAGACAGGCGTATATGGGGAAGTCTGGAAAAGCCAGTGATTGGTGGGGCTGTGGTAAGGAGGGAAACCTCGTTTACTGTCAGCGGGAATGTCATCTGGTTCAATCTCTATGGAAAGCAATATGTAGATCTCCTAAGAGAGTGAGAATGGAACTCCCATATGACTCAGCAATACCACTTCTTGCCAAAACACAGAAACCTTTTAACTCAAGAGGATGTATGCACACCATCTTCATTGTAGCACTTAGTGTAGTAGCCGAGATATGGAAACAACCCAAATGTCCAACTACAGATGAATGGATTGAGAAGCTATGGTGTATATATACACAGTGGAATACTCTACAGCTCTAAGAAAGGACAAAATCATGTGTGGGACTAGTGAAGGGAGTCAGAAGGAAAGGGATAGACACAGAGTGATCGCTCTCAATGTGGTACTCACAGACACACACAGTGTGTTCTGGGAGGGTCCCCAGGAAACTGATATGCTGGTGACTTCGGTTCAGTCTGGGACCTGAGATGTGGCTTTGGGGCCACACCTGGCAATTCCCAGGTGTTACACATGGCTCTGCACTCAGGAAGCACTCAGTGATGCTCTGGGGACTCCATAAGGTGCCAAGGATAGAGCCAGGGTTGACCACATGCAAGGCAAGTACCTCAGCCCCAGTGTTCTCTCTCCACCCTCTCATCCTATTTCACATTAATTCGCTTAAATAACGGTGGTGTTGTATTGCTTAGCATAGCTGTAGCACTTTCCTGCTTTTGCAGAAAGTTCTTTGGGTCAGCACTTTACATGTACGAGTCCTCTGAGTCGAGTGGGCTGATACAAGGGTTGGCTCAGAATAGCTGTTGGGCTGGCTGGTTTCATACCTACTCTGCTCCTTACTTGCTGGGTGTCCTTGGGCAGATGACTTCACCTCACTGAGCTTCAATACTTTCATCTTTAAAACAGGATATCCCATCCAGTGCCTCCAGGGACCTTATTAAGTTTAGAGAGGAGTTGTATCCATTGAGAGGCACTAGCTGGAAGTTAATCATCCTGGGGGTGACCTCTGTCATTGCTCAGAATCCAGACTGTCCGGCGGGAAGTGACTTCCCTGCCCTAGCTCTGACCTTGGATCAAGCTTGGCCTGGCACGAGCCTGGGTTTTCCATCCATAAATGTAGGGTTTGTTGTCTGTGAAAAAGCACAGGGACAAGAGAAGCCCAAAGAGGGGCCTGATTGGCATGAGAACAGCTTTATTTGGGCAGACTGGGCTGGAGAGTGGCTTAGGAGAGGAGGGCTCTGAGGTCTGGTCAGATGCCCAGCACAGGCAGACATCACAGCATCAACATATTCGGGCAGGTTTTCTAGGAATATTTATTTAATATATTTTTTAATTGAATCACAGGGAGATGCACAGTTGCAAAGGTGTTCGTGATTGGGTTTCAGTTACATAATGTTCCAACACCCATCCCTTTACCAGTTTACATTTCCTACCACCAATGTCCCCAATTTCCCTCCTGCCCACCCCACTGCCTGACTCTATCTCTATGGAAGGCACTCCTCCTCCTCCGCTTCCTCCTCCTCCTTCTCCACTTGTTGTTGTTATTGTTGTTGTTCTTCTTCTTCTCCTTCTCCTTCTCTTCTTCCTCCTCTTCCTCTTCCTCCTCCTCTTCCTCTTCCTCTTTTCTTTCTCTCTCTCTCACTCTGTCTGTCTCTCACTCTTTCTGTCCTTTCGGGCATTACGGTTTGCAATACAGGTAGAGAAAGGTTATCAGGTATATCCCTTTACCTCCTTTCAATACTGTTTCCAGGAATATTTATGAGACATCAGTGATCATGGGTAATGAAGGAACATACAAAGAACATCCATTGAATGTACAGCAATGGCAGGGGAACACCATGGGGGTGTGTTTTTAGTACGATAGAGAAGACCAAAGAGGTCAGAGGTCAAGACAGACCTTGGGGAGTCTCCATTAGCTTGTCCTGTCCATCCAGGGACCTGGCGTCTGTCCTTCCGTTTGGGTACAGAAGCGCTCTTAAGGCTCCATCTTGTCAGAGCTAGAGAATGAAGAGGGTCCGCTTCTCCCAGAGGGATTGTCACACCCTCCAAGCCTCACGGGGGTCTCTTTTAGCTTTTCATTATCCCGGATTATCCTGAAATTTCAGAGGGTGGGTGTCAGGGAAAAGGGAGAAGCTGCAAAATGCTTTGAGTGCTGGGAGCAAGGCTTTCTGGAGCTCTTTGTCTTGGAAAGTGACCAATTACTGATAGTCCCTGTACCAGTGAGAAGAAGTCTATAGGAGGCTATGTCCTACCAGAACAGATTCTACCAGAAACTGGACCACTACCGGAAGCTGGCTTCTGCTCCAAGTCCACATGTCTGACTTTTTTTCTGATGGGCTTCTGCCTTTTGAAGGCTCACCTAGACCCAACCCTTGTCCCCACTGAGCTTCAGGAATCTCAGTACTTTTTCCCTTTTTGAGAAAAAAAAAAAAGATGGACATGGTTTGCCGACTTCTTCACTGTTGGAAAGTCTACCGTTGTCTCATGAAAAACTGCATCACTCACTTCTCTCCCCCCCCCACAAAAATGGCCATAAAAGCTCTGACCCTGGTGCAGAGGACTATTAAACATTATAATTGCAATAAAACTCTTTAATAGAATCTGGATTTTCACCGTGGGAATGCTGGGACGGTGGGGGCCGTGTCCGAGGCTGCACGGTCTGTGCTGAGGAAGGAAGCATCAGGAAGTGGGGATAGAAAGCGCCCAGACTGACCTCTGGGAGTGTGGTGTGTGTGTGTGTGTGTGTGTGTGTGTGTGTGTGTGTGTGTGTTGGGAGGTTGGGTCCTGACCACACGCCTGTACACAGACCCAGCTCCTGACAGGTTTCTCTTTGGACCCCGTCTGAGGAGCCAGGATGAGGAAGAGGAAGGTGCTGTGCTGTCTACCACGGTTGCTACTTTGTTCTCAGTCCCCTTCCCTAGGCATGAATGTGGCACCTGCTGTATACATGGCAGGGAGCCCCAGACTGAGGGGTCCTGGAGAGGCTTTGGGTTGGAGAAATAGATGAATGAGTCCCTCCAGCTCCCTCAGGAAACCCAGTTTCTCTGGTCTTCTCTTCTACTTTTTCTTTTGAAGGAGGAAGAGGTTGTGGCCAACACTAGGCAGACTGGCCCTGGGCGAATCCCTGCTTTGTCTCTGGCATCTTTACCTGTCCATGGGGCATTGCCTCATGTGGGCGACCTGCGAGCAGATATGGGTTGCAGGGGGTGGCAGGACTCGGGATGGAGGTAGATAGGTCAGGCAGTGCTGCGAGAGTGGGCAGCCCGGTGAGTGTGCCAGGGCTAAGGTGCTGGGTGTGGGTCCTCTTCCCTGGACGTTTCTTGAGTGCCTGTGTTTGACTCCGCAGGCAGCCTCTGCATAGTGGTCTCTTATCACCTGACGGCAGGGAGGGCCTGTGGGCAATGCGCTGTTAGAGAACTGCTGTGGGCTCAGCACAGCCCTTAGGTGCCACTGCAGCCACAGGGACTGACCATCCTTGAGGCCAGGGTGTGTGTGCCCGAGTGCCCTCCGTGTCCTGGGGATGCCATAGGGAGCACTCACTCATCCTCCCCTCCCCCCTCTCCGTGGACCCTCCCTTAACTGGCCGGTACTGGTCCTGTTTTGAGGGGAGGGAGATTCAGAGAGAAACTGGGCTTCCTGGGGACTTGGAGGGACCCATTCATCTACTGTCTGTCCCCAAGCCGTCCCCCAAGCCGGCCAAGACCCTCCTTCTGCCCTGAGACACCCACTGCCCCCCTCCCCCCAGAGCCCCTGTGCCTGGATCAGAGACTAAGAGGTGAACTCCCCAACGCCCCTCCCAGGAGCACAGCAGGGCCCCCTGTTGAAGTCCCTCCACACTGTCCTCAGAGCAGCCCAGCTCCGCCTGTCCCTGTCCCCAGACGATGGCAGGAGGCAGAGTGAAGCTGTCCCAGTGACTCACCCTCCACTCCCCTGTCCTGGTGATAAATAGGAGGCCGGCAGCGGTGGCAGCGAGGAGAAGAAACTGTCTTTATCCGTTTATCTTTACCCGCATGCGAACAGGCCGGAGAAATTGGGCAGTCCATCACACCGCCATCTGTCTCTGCTTGGTGGGGTCATCGTCACACTCCGGGCTGGAGTGGGGGGTTCCTGGTTTCCCGGCCCTCAGGCTCTGGCCCTGGACCCTTGCTCAAGCCTCAGCCTCCCATCTGAGGGATGCCAAGGTGTTAGGAACTGGTTGTGATGAGTGAGAGGTGCCCCTGGCCTCCACCAGGAAAGCAGGAAGCGCCCTCCTCAGTGGCTTTGTTTCTAGAGGGGGAAACCTTTCAACCCTGCTCTTCCAGCCTGACACCCCAAAGGGAAGAGGGCAGGTGAATGGCAGCCAGATGGGGGATTGGGGATGCTGGGAGGAGGGCCTCTTGCCCTGACCTGCCTCTGGACCAAGAACCAAACTGAAAACAAGAAAAGCTAATTGGGGGCCCAGAGTGATAGATAGTACAGCAGGGAGGAGTCGGCCTTGCATGCAGCTGACCGGGGTTCCATCCCTGGCATCCCTTCTGGTCCCCCGAGAACTGCCAGGAATAATTTCTGAGTGTGGGGCCAGGAGTAAGCCCTGAGCATCACCAGGGCTCAACAACAAAACAAAAAGAAAAAAAGAAAAAGTAATGCCCAGTTAAACTGGAGTTGCAATTAAAGAGTGAACTGCAGTCCACATGTGTCCCTACAATGTAGACAACATTCATATATTTTTATTTATTTATTTTGCAGTCAAATGTTCTGGCTTGAGCAATAGTGCAGTGGGTAGACGTTTGCCTTGCATGCAGCCAACATGGCGGACCCGAGTTCTATTCCTCCGCCCCTCTCAGAGAGCCCGGCAAGCTACCGAGAGTATCTCGCCCGCATGGCAAAGCCTGGCAAGCTCCACGTGATGTTTTTGATATGCCAAACACAGTAACAGTTGTCACAATGGAGACATTATTGGGTCCACTCGAGCAAATCGATGAACAATGGGAGGACAGTGACAGTGACAGTGATTTATTTTGCAGAGGGCCTTCCCCCTGGGGTCATGATGGGGGTCATTGGAGTTATACCCAGTGGTGCCAAGATAGTGCCAGGGATGGAATCTGGAGGCTCACACCTGCCATCCAAGAGCTGCCTCTCGGGCCTGGATGGATTTGTCTGCTTTTGAAATATAACTGGGATCCTGTTTGGTACCCGTCACCTCTCCCCCACCTCTCTACAAAGAGCTGGGGAGATGCTTGTGGAATTGAGTCGTTTCCGCCTCCCCCAGCCCTCGGGAGAGACTTGCACATGAGGGAAGCCCTCCCAGATGGCCTCCCGGATGCTGGCTTCTGTCATTAAACTGCCAGCATGAAATTAAGGCTGCGTGGGCGAGTGGGATGGGTTCCCCTCCCTATGCCAGAGTGAAAGCTGTTAAGGGGGCCGCTTCCAGAGAGGGGATTTTCCAGTGGGTGAGCAGCGCCCCTGCGCCCCAGATCAGAGAGGCAGGTGGTGGGGGCCCACGGGGGGGTGGAGAGGCGGGGTGGCGTGGGCAGAGGGCGTGGGCAGCCGCTGCACCCAGAGGCCAGTTCATCATTCCTCATCCCTGCTCCCTGATGTTGGGGAAGGGGGCTGGGCAGGGAGGGAGGCCGAGGCCGGGTGAGGCAAGTCTTCACATCTGAGGACTTGCTCCTGGGTCACCTGGGTCACGTCCTCAGCCAAGTAGCTGGGGCTGTCCGAGTTCTCAGCAAAGTGCCAGGTTCTCAGCTCTGAGGCTCAAGACTATGGGAGAATCTCAGATCTTTTATTTTATTAATTTTTTTATTTTAATGAATCATTGTGAGATGATAGTTATAGACTTACAACTTTCATGATTTGTAACAATGAAACAATTGTTATTGTTTCAGTCAAACAATGTTCAAGTGTCCATCCCTCCACCAGTGCCCATTCTCCACCACCAGTGTTCCCAGTGTCCCTCCCACCACTCCCATCCCTTCCCACCCCTGCCTCTGTGGCAGACACTGTCACTGTCACTGTCCTCCCAATATCCAATGTTCAACACCAATCCCATCACCAGTGTGACCTTCCCTCCACCAGTGTCCCCAGTTTCCCTCCCATACCCCTTGAGCAGGCACAAAATAATCTACCTTATATTTGCTGCACTGCAGTACTGTAGCACTGTCACCCCGTTGTTCATCAATTTGCTCCAGCGGGCACCTCTCCATTGTGAGACTTGTTGTTACTGTTTTTGGCATATTGAATATGTCATGGGTAGCTTGCTAGGCTTTGCCGTGCAGGCAGGATACTCTTGGTAGCTTGCCGGGCTCTCCGAGAGGGTTGGAGGAATCGAACCCAGGTCAGCTGATTGCAAGGCAAACGCCCTACCCACTGTGCTATTGCTTCGGCCCATTGCTTGTTGCACTACATATATGTCACTATCACTATCGCTCTCACTATCCTCCCATTGTTTATCGATTTGCTCGAGCGGGCCCAGTAACATTGTGAAACTTGTTACTGTGTTTGGCATATTGAATATATCACGGGTAGCTTGCCAGGCTTTGCCGTGAGGGCAAGATACTCTCGGTAGCTTGCTGGGCTCTCCGAGAGTGGCAGAGGAATTGAACTCGGGTCAGCCATGTTGCCTGTGTGCAAGGCAAACGCCCTACCCACTGTGCTATCACTCCAGCCCATATATATAATCTCATAATGGTGTTACTCAGGTCATTGTCTTAGGATTTACTGAGCTCTTGAGTGCCCGTGGAGCCTTTCTGCTATTGGTTTTGCTCCTTGAGGTTAGGAGGCTTCTATGCAACTTTCCCACCTAACTTGCTGTGATCCTACTGGGCTCTCAGTGCAGTGAGATTTGGAGATGTCTTGCTGCCACATACATGGCCGTGCACTCCAGGAGCTGTGGAACAGGGATAATTCGGTCTCATGACATCTCAGCTGGACCCTTTACATGACAGCAGAAGTTTGGTGGTGGTGGGGCACTGTGGCTTTAAACAGGGTGGGCGTTTAGCCACCCCCCCAAGAAGCCTGGAGAGATCTGGGCTCGAGACAGAGCCTCCTGGGGGAGGGGCAAGGCCTCAGCATCTCTCTGAGATAGCTCGTGGAGTTGGGCCATTTGCAGGCCAGCTAAGTTGGTGGAACCCAAATATTTTTATCCAAAGGCTTGTTTGCTTTCCTCTCTCTAATTCCCACCCTCCCCACCACCAGCCTATGTGTTTGCAAAATACAGCTGCTTGGTGTCAGAATCCATGCTGTCATCGCTTTCCTGGGATGCTCATTTACTGCTCATTTATCACTTTTTTTTTCCTCTCAACTAAATGAAAGTGCTGTTTGCAGTTTAAGGTTACAGTGGAGGTAAGAACGTCATCAGGAGTGAATCTGCGTAGGTCTCACAGGGCAGGAAAAGAAAAATCGGGCTGGACCCCTCTTACCTCCTATCCAGAACTGAGCAGAGTCCTGGTTCCTGGCAAGAGGGATACTTGCAGACCCACTCATAGGTGCACCCCTCAAAGTCCTGGTCAGCTTGTGGAGGAGGGAGGATGGGCAGCACTGAGCTCTGCTGCAGAGTTATGGGGGCACTTGGGGACACGCAGGTCCATGCTGTGCCCCTCCTGGGAAGGTAGGCAGGTGGGGGTGGGCTACTACACTGCAGCACCACAGCCCCGGTGTGAGTTGGGTTCTGGGGCTGCATGGTGGTGCTCCCAGCTGATGTGCCCCGTGCTGCTGCCACCCACAGGTTGGGGACCAGATTCTGGAGGTGAACGGGCGGAGTTTCCTCAGCATCCTGCATGATGACGCCGTTCGGCTGCTCAAGTCGTCCCAGCACCTCATCCTGACGGTCAAGGACGTCGGGAGGCTGCCCCATGCCCGCACCACCGTGGACGAGACCAAGTGGCTCGCCAGTTCCCGAATAGGGGATTCCACCGCCCACGGAGCAGGGTCTGGACGTGCTGCTCCCTCTGAGCCCCTGAGGTCATTTCTGAAAGCCAGTGATGGCCCCTGTCAGCCCCCTCTAACCTCTCCTCCATCTGTGAGGGTCTCGGCTCAGGACCTCGGGCCCTTCCCTTCCGTTCTGCTGGCCTCAGTTTCCCAGGGAGAGGGAGCCCCTCCACCCAGCTCTCTCTCCCTCCCTGGCTCTGAGGCAGACCATGTAACTTATTCTTTGCCCCTCAGTAGTTCATCTGGAAACTGGGGCCACCCGCAGATCTGGCTCTTTGATGTGATTTGTTTTATCTTCTTTGGTGATGCCATGGATCAAACCCCGAGTCTCACCACTGAGCTATACCCCCAGCTCCCCTAACCAGATCTGTTAAAGCCATGAAAGACTCTTGGGAAGTCATCACTGGAGACCTACTTGCCAGGTGGCTAATAATGTCAATTGTCACCTTGGATCTTTTATCAGAAATCTGGCCCCTGGGTAGTGAGTTCAAGAACACTCACTCCAGAGTAGTTCTCCTGGGGCTGGAGCACTAGTCCAGCAGGGTGGGCTCTTGCCTTGCACGCGACCCACCCAGGTTTGAGCCCAGGCATCCCATAGGGTCCTCTGAGTACCTCCAAGGATGATTCCTGAGTGCAGAGCCAGGAGTAACCCTGAATATTGCCAGGTGTGACCCCCAGACCAAACCAAACAAACAAAGGAACTCTCCTTTCACCTTCCTTCCTTCCCTTCCTCCCTTCCTCCTTCCTTCCCACCACGTTCAGCACCTCATCCTGATAGTCAAGGATGTCAGGAGGCTGCCTCACACCCACACCACTGTGGACGAGACCAAGTGGCTCGTCAGTTCCCAGAGCAGAGACCCCCACTGCCCATGGAGTAGGGGTTTCTCATTTTAGAAACTGCTTTGTACACATCAGGAGTCTGGATGCTCAAGTCCATGCTTTGCATGAAACCCAGAAGCAGGAGGAGCTGACCCTATGTGTGGCCTCTCAGGGTCCCTGCTCAGCCCTGTCCCCATCTACTGGGCAGCCTGAGCCTGAGGCCACCTGCAGTTGCCATTGATTCCCTCTGCTTGTGTTGAGTGTCTGTCCTGCAGCCTGAGGCGGGTGGGGAGGGCTCCAGGACTTCAGGCCAGTGTGTGGCCATGCATGGGTCAGTGAGCCAGAAACCCCGAGGCCCAGGGCTGTGTGTTTCCTGAAACATCCCTGAGAGCACCACCATGCTCCCCCCCAAGCCCCTGTCTGCCTTCCCGCCTGCCTCCCCCCAGTCTCGTCTGTGCATGGACATGCACGACCACGCCCATCTCTCTTCACAGGTTCCCTGGAGATCTCACGGCCGGAGGCAGCAGTAAGGTAGGGGGTGTTGACTCCCCCTGGGGTGTCTGGGGTCTCTTCACTGCTGCCCATATGAGAACCTCAGGGCTCGGGACACACAGAACCACGGAATAAGCCGGGAGTGGGATGTGTGTGTGTGTAGGGGGGGTCCTCAGGTGGCTCAGCTGCTTGGAAGAACAGGGCGTGGGAGGGGGAGAGTACCGTGATGGAAGGGAGCGGGGACCCCCACGCCCTTTGACCCCTGACCAGAAGTAGCAGGGAGCAGCCTCGGAGGTGGGGCTTTGGCAGCTCCTGTGAAGGGAGGGGTGAGGGGAGGAGGGGGAAGGGAAGGGCTCACTTGGTGGGAACAAATCTGACATCATCTTCAAAACAGTTACCCTTGGGTGGAGCGGTAATGCAGCCCTTAGGGCACTTGCCTTGCCCTAAGGTGTGGCCAACCCAGTTCAGTCTCCTACACCCCCTGTGGTCCCAGCACCCTCTGGGTGTGATGTCTGAGCCCTGAGTACTGCCAGATGTAACCCACACTGTTGTTGCCTGCTTCCCCAGCTTGTGAGGGACGGGGTTCGAGGAGGGAGCTTCACAATCAAGTTGGGCTGGGGGTCCCGGGCCTGATGAATGAGCCTCTGAGTGATGCAGGCGCGCGTCTGAGGGGCCGTGTGCAGCAAATACAGGTGACCCTCCCGCAGGGCCGTGACTTCCAGCATCGGGGTCACGGCTCCCACAGGGTGTGCTGCTCCCAGCACGGGGCCACAGCTCCTGCAGGGGCCCCCTGCCTCTCTCCTGTCTTGCAGCTGGGGTTCTATAAGGGGCCGGCGGGCTCACAGGTGACCCTGAGCAGCCTTGGCCACCAGGCTCGGGCACTGCTGGAGGAGCAGGCGCGGCAGCTGCTGAGCGAGCCTGAGCGCACCACCCTGGCCTACTACCTGGATGAGTACCGCGGCGGCAGCGTGCCCGTGGAGGCCCTAGTCATGGCGCTGTTCGAGCTGCTCAACACGCATGCCAAGGTGACCGGCACCCCCAGCCAAGCAGTTTCGCCCCCATGCCCTCTGGGCACCTGCACAGACTCCTCTACACTGTACAGACTCTGTCTACACTGCACAGACTTGGTCTACACTGCGCAGGCTCCGTCTACACTGTGCTGACTCTGTCTACACTGCACAGACTCCATCTACACTGCACAGACTTGGTCTACACTGCATAGACTATGTCTACACTGCACAGACTCATCCTTACTACACAGACTCATCTACACTGCACAGATTCGGTCTGCACTGCACAAACTTGTCTACACTGCACAGACTCGGTCTATATTGCACAGACTTATTCTATACTGCACAGACTCATCTATACTTCAGAGACTTCGTCTATACTGACTAAGGTCTACACGGCACAGACTTTGTCTACACTGCAGATATTCCATCTACACTGCACAGACTTGGTCTATACTGCACTGACTCAGGTATACACAGCACAGATTTCATCTACACTGCACAGGTTCAGGTCTACACTGCACAGACTTGTCTACACTGCACAGACTTGATCTACACTGAGCAGACTCATCTGCACTGCAAAAACTCATCTACACTGCACAGACTCAGTCTGCACAGCACAGACTCATCAACATACACTGCACAGACCCATCTATGCTGCACTCATTCAGTCTATCCTGCAAAAACTCAGTCTACACTGTACTGACTTCATCTACACTCCACTGACTCAGGTCTACACTGACAGACTCGGTCTACACTGCACAGGCTCTATCTATACTGCACAGACTTAGGTCTGCACTGCATTGACTCCATCTGCACTGCATAGACTCGGGTCTACACTGCACTGAGTTTGTCTACACTTCACAGACTCCGTCTACACTGCACAGACTCAGGTCCACCCTGTACTGACTCAGTCTACACTGTACAGACTTAGGTCTTAACTACAACCCCGAGTGACAGTATAGCAGGGAAGGCACCATTCGATTTTTTTTTTTATTTGGTGGCAGGGGATGGGAATGGGCCCACAGCCATTGGTGGTTGGGGGCTATTCCTGAGTCATTGCTCTGGGGTTGGTTGTTCAGGGGTGCTCAGCTCAAACCCAGGCCTCCTGCATGTAAAGCACGTGTGACTGCCCTCTGAGCTCTGTCCCTGTGCCCACCCCAGCCTTTTTTAAAAAAGATTTCCGGGGCTGGAGCAATAGCACAGTAGATAGGGCATTTGCCTTGCACGTAGCCGACCTGGGTTCGATTCCCAGCATCCCAAATGGTCCCTCGAGCACTGCCATGAGTAATTCCTGAGTGTAACCCCTGTGCATCACTGGGTGTGACCAAAAAAGAAAAAAAAAAAGATTTCCCTGCCCAGGATCAAACCCAGGATCTCACACAGGCAAGGCAGCTACTCTTCTGTCACTGACCTGTGTCCTCAGCCCATCAGGGTTTCTCTCTCAGGGACAAGCTGTTTAGTGGCAAAGAGGAAATGAGAAGGCAGTGAGAGAAACCAACCACAGCCAAGCGCCCTACAGCAGCACATCCGGGTTCGATCCCCGGCACCTCATAGAACTGGTTCCTCAAGCTCCACTGTGAATGATACCTGAGCACAGAGCCAGGAGCAGGCCTTGAGCACTGCCAGCTGTTGCCCCAAAGAATAATAAATAAATAAACAGAACAACTGCACCCCGGACCAGTGACTGAAATAGCTCCCACCCTTGGCAGAGCTGTAGACACACGGACACAGGCTGCCAGAATCCCAGTATCAGCAGGAGGCTGTGGAGTTCCCATGCCAAGTGTGTGCTTACAGCCAACCTACTGCTCTCTTTTTAAAATGTTATTTATTTTGGGGTTGGGAGGGGGCGACACTCATCCATGCCCAAGACTTCCTTCTGCCTCTGTGGTCAGGTATCACTCCTGATGAGGTTGGGGAACCTTATGCAGTTTGGGGAGGCTCGGATGGGGGAGACACGCAGCGATACTCAGGGGTTACGCCTGGCTCTGCACTCAGGAATCCCTCCTGGCACTGCTCAGGTGATCCTATGGGATACCGGGGATCAGACCTGAGCTGGCCATGTGCAAGGCAAACCCCAAGCCCCCTTCCCGCTGTGCTGTGGCTCCAGCCCCAGCCTGTGGCTCTTCCTGTTCCATTCCTTCCCTTCCCTGGAACATCAATGATGTCTAGGTGATGTGGCAATGACGGGCTTGCACGCTCACTCGTGGTGCTCGGAGGGTTTGCCTCCTGAAGCTGCTGTTGGCATGTGTGCTGCTCATGGGGGCTTGACCCTGTAGTTGAGGCATACGGGAATGACTGGAATTTCAAGGGTCTCAGGAGTGCTCATGCACCAGTACTCGATGAGAGTGCTGGCATGCATTGTTCTTTCCTGTGATGGTGCTGGCTGGGGGCATCACACTCCCTTTTGTGGCGCTCACACACACACACACACAAACACACACACACACACCCCTGACTGGAGTGTAGCCAAACAGGAAACGCCTACAGTGGGGACCCCAGGGAT
This sequence comes from Sorex palustris, assembly GCA_028565675.1. Lineage (NCBI taxonomy): Eukaryota > Metazoa > Chordata > Mammalia > Eulipotyphla > Soricidae > Sorex > Sorex palustris. Next base: position 11,402 of record JAOXYA010021120.1, on the reverse strand, counting down.
TTGAACTCAGAACACTTGCAAGGCAGGTGCTGTTAAGCCACTGCTCTGTTCTCTGGGCCCAAAATTGCTCTTGATGGACAAGGCTGGGGCCAAGGTTGTAGCCCAGTGGTAGAGCAAATGCTTTACTCATCTGAAGCCCTGGATTTGATCCCCAGAAACAACCCCCCCCCCCACACACACACATATACACACACAAGAGAGAAGCACAGGCCCCTCGCAGATTCACACATCTGTGAATGGGGGCCAACCATCAGTAATTTTGGTGGGGGCGGGAGGGGGGTGCTGGTTACACCTGGTGGTGCTCAGGGGTTTTTCGTGGCTCTGTGCTCAGAGATCACTCCTACCTGTGCTCAGAGGTTCATATGTGGTTCCAGGGAGCAAATCCAAGTCAGCCACATGCTAGGAAAGCACCCTGCGTATTGTACTATCTTTCTGGCCACCTCATTGGTAATTTTTTTTCTTTTTGGAGGGTTACACCCAGCAATGCCCAGGGCTTATTCCTGGCTCTGCCCTCAGCAGTGCTCAGGGGACCTGTGGGATGCCGGGGATTGAGCCCGGGTAAGCTGCGTACAAGGCAAACGCCCTCCCCACGCTACTATCGCTCCAGCCCTCAGTGGTAGTTCTAACAAGCGCCCCAGATAACTGTTGTGCTGCTGGCTTCAGGGAACTTTCTCAGTGCAAGTCTGAGGCTCTAAAGCTGTGTGGAGGACAGCGTGACAGAATTCACCATCAACGGTCACATGTGGATATACTCAGGCACCAAGAGACATACCCATCTGAAGCCCTGGGGGAGTTGGGCATGGCCAGCCCAGGTTGGATCCCAACACCGTGTTGGATGTTTGGTCCCCTGAGCACCACTGGGGATGGTCCCGAACAAAACAAACACAGAAAGATGTAAGCCAGGGAGGGGCTGGAGCAATAGCACAGTGGGTAGGGCGTTTGCCTTGCACATGACTGACCCGGGTTCAATTCCCAGCATCCCATATGGTCCCCTGAGCACTGCCAGGAGTAATTTCTGAGTGCAAAGCCAGGCATAACCCCTGTGTACTGCCGGGTGTGACCCAAGAAAAGCAAAAAAAAGACATGCCAGGGGCCGGGAGTGACAATACAGCAGGTAGGGTGTTTGCCTTGCACTCAGCCAACCTATGTTCAATCTCTGCATCCCAATATGGTCCTCTGAGCACTGCCAGGAGTGATTTCTGAGTGCAGAGCCAGGAGTAACCCCTGAGCATCACTGAATGTGACCCAAAAAGCAAAAGAAAAAAAGATAAAGAAAAGAAAGAAAGAAAAAAAAAGAAAGAAAGAAAGAAAGAAAGAAAGAAAGAAAGAAGGAAAGACTTAAGCCAGCTGTGTGACCAGAGAGCACAGGGTGGACGGGACGGCCCTGGCTGAGGGCCCACAGTCTCCCGACTGAGTTCCACCAAAAATTCTTTTTTTTTTCTTTTTCTTTTTGGGACACACCCAGCTATGCACAGGGCTTACTCCTGGCTCTGCACTGAGGAATTACTCCTGGTGGTACTCGGGACCATATGGGATGCTGGGAATCAAACCCGGGTCAGCCACGTGCAAGGCAAACGCCCTACCTGCTGTGCTATCACTCCAGCCTCCCACCACAAATTCTATGACCATTTCCTTGGGCCATGGGGAGCCGTGGGGGCTGCGACGGGGAGGCCCAGGGGGGAGCTGGCGGGCAGGCTTGGGCGGGGCTCCCTGCTGAGTGCCCTCGAATCCCCCAGTTCTCCCTCCTCTCTGAGGTGAGAGGCATCATCTCCCCCCAAGACCTGGACCGCTTCGACCACCTGGTGCTGAGGCGTGAGATCGAGTCCATGAAGGCACGGCAGCCTGCGGGCCCGGCGGGCGGGGACACCTGCTCTGTGGTCTCCTACAGTGATGCGGGCTCGTCCACCGGCAGCCACGGCACCTCCACCACGGTCAGCTCGGCCAGGGTGAGCCGCCCCAGTCGCTCCCAGGCGTGGAGGCCAGCTGGGAGGCCAGCAGGTGGGGTGGAGGGGTGTTGAGGGAGCCAGATCGGGGTTTGCACACCTTACTGAACCTCGGCCATGAAGGCCTTATTGTGCGGCACCAGGTGCATGTTGGGGGTGCTGCAAAGACGATGGGTGACCGAGACCCACAGGGCTCAGCCTCGGGGCTCACAGTGGGGGGGGGGGGAGTGGAGAAAAGAAGAAACACAGGAAGTGAGAGAAATCAGACGTGACCCTGGAGGTGGGGCTCTTGCGGCCTTAGCTGCGTGAGGGGCTCTGGCCCGGAGCAGCCCGGTTCTTATCCAAGCTTCCCTAGTTTGACTTTGTCCCAACTTTCCGGCCCCTCAGAAACCTCTGCTTTGTCTCATTGCTTGGAGGCTTTTGGTCAGTGAATGCAGGGAGGGGCCTCGATTGTCTCCCCCCCCCCCGCTCAACCCCCCCAGAACCACCTCTCAGCATCCCTGCCACGTTACCCACAGGGGCTGGGGGGACCCTGGGTGTGGGTGTGGGGCAGGGGCTTTGAGGGGGCAGACTCGGGTGCTCCACGCCAGACAGGAGCTGGGAGCCTCCCCTTCAGCTCTGCCACCCTCAGCTCAGGGAGATGCCCGGATCGTCTCCCCAACCCTGATCCTGACCCCCCCATCTGCTCCCTCCCAAGTCTCCCTCAGCCCTGAGCACCCTGGGCTGCAGCCGGGCATCTGCCAGGGCTGTGGATGTGACCGTCGGGGAGGCGACCATGTGCTTCATCATCAAACAGACCCATTCCAGGACTGTGCACGGGCTTTGGGGTGGTGTTGGACCAAAAAAAAAAAAAACATGCGGGGTCAGGGTTGGACGCATGCGGGCTCACGGGCGGTGTGACACAGTCCTGATCTGGGAGACCTCACTGGCATAAAGTGGGGAGGAAGTGAGGGGAGGAGCAAGAGGGCAGGTGCCAGCAGCCGTGCAAAGGCCCTAAGGCCGGGACAGGCCCTCCATTGGTGGGGGCAGGGGAGGATCGTGCTTTTCAATGCCCAGCCCTGACCCATGGGGCCAGCGGGGGGTTGAGCGCCACAGCATCCCCTTGATAAGCGTCTGTGTGGGTCTCTGAGAGCATGGCACTCCCAGACCAGGAGGGTTGCAGGCTCGGTCCGGGGCTGTCCCTTCAGAGTTAGGGAGGAGAGGTTTGGGGGGGGGGGCGGGGGGGCAGGGGAGATGGGGGCAAGTCAGGCTTGGAGACATGAGTTCCAGGTTCATGTCCCAGCCTCTGGGACTCAGTCCCCCCCCCCATGAGCCTGGTCTGGAGATGCATGCTGTCTGCCCTGGACAGCCGGGCCCCCAGGGTGACCCGCCCTCCTGCATCACCCTGGAGCCTCTAGGGGGAGCTAGTCTGGGTCCAGCCGTGGCACGCAGCCCTGACCTGGCAGAGGTGACCCTCTGGGTTGTGTCCCCCGGAGGCAGGCCTCAGGGAGGCCCTGGGGCAACTTGGAGCAGGAAGTTTGGCTGGACAGTTTATGAGCCCTGCTGAGGAGGGACTGAAAGACACACCAAGGGTTCAGGCAGTGTGGAGAGAGTCCCCTGGGCCGGGTGGCCTGCCTACCGTGACGAGCACCCCCCACGGGTGCCCCCTGGAGTGGGGGGCGGGAGGCTCTGCCTTCTGTCCTCCCCGTTCTGGCCAGGTCCCCCTGAGCGCTTCCTACCACCTGCCTTGTGTGGAGGCCAGCCACCCATGGGGCTCCTCTCAGCCTCTTAAGGCTCAGTCCTCTTGGCACAGGGTCCCCCTCCTGCCGCTGCCTTTCCTGAGCAGCTGTGACCCAGGCAAATTCTCTTCGCTTCCCCGGCCTCAGTTTCCCCTTCTGTCCAAGAGGGCACATGGTCACAGCGCCACCTGTTGGGAAGTCCCTGGACAATGGCAGTGACTCCGAGGCCCTCTGGAGTCCAGGCGGGGGTCTGCAGAGCTGGACTGTGTGGCCACAGCCTCCCAGGCGTGGAGCAGGAGGACCTGTGGATGGGGCTTGTCGGACCGTGTTCTGGTCTATGTGTTCGTACAGGATGTGTGGGTGTGGGTGTGGGGGATATGTGTGTGCGCATGGGTATGTTTGTGAGTGTATGAATGTGGGGGTGTATGCGTGTGTGCAAGGTTGTGTGTGGATATGTAGGGGAAGTGGGTAGGTGAAGGTATGCATATACATGGGTGTGTATACGGGTGTATGTGTGGTGTGTGTATGCGGGTGGATGTTTTGGGGGGTGTACACAGGTATATGTGGGGGGTGCGCATGTGCATGTGTATTTGTAGGTGTGTGTATGTGTGTGTGCGAATGTGTGTGTAAACGATGTATGCCCAGGTATATGTGTGTGTGGGGTATATGTGTGTGTATATGTGGGTGTGTATATGTGCATGTGCGGTGTGTGTATGTGTGTAAGTGGATGTATTGCAGGTGTATGTGTGGGTGTGGGGTATAAGTGTGTATATGCGGGTGTGTATATGTGCGTGTGCATATGTGTGTAAATGTGCGGGTGTGTAGGTGTGTGTATATGTGCATGTGTGTGTGTGCGGTGTGTATGTGTTGTAAATGGGTGTATTGTGGGTGTATGTGTGGGTGTATGTGTGGGTATGGGGTATATGTGTGGGTATGTGTAGATGTGTATATGCAGGTTTGTATATGTGTGTGCATATGTGTATATGTGTGTGTGTGCGGGTCTGAAAGTAGGTGTGTGTGTGGTGTGTGTGTGTATGCATATGTGTAGCGTTTGTGTGTGTGCTGTGGTAGGGAGTTTGCCAGGCCCTCCCCTCCCTAATATTTATTTGATGTATTTTTCTTTCTGCCTTTTGCCCCCACCCAGGAGCGGCTGCTGTGGCTCATAGACCTGATGGAGGTACCGTCCTTCCTGGGGACTCCTGGCCAGGGCCCAGGGTGGGGGGCTGTGGCCCTTCCCGCCGCCCCTCATGCCTGCAGCTGGCCCTGGCGGGGACCCAGGCTGCCCTGTGGCTCCTCGGTCTCTGCTCTGGGGGAGGAGGTGCTGTGTTCGAATCTGCGGGAGCCCAGAGACTGATTGGGCTGCCCTGAGCTCAGTGGGGAGCTGTGAAGGGAACGGTCCCCTCTGTGCTGTGGGAGGTGCTTCTTTCAGGAAGTTGCGACGCTCTTCAGTGTCTCCTCTTTTCAGGCCTGCCTCTCTCCTGTGTGTGCTTCTGGGCTCGCTTGCATGCTGCCTCTTCCAAGCAGTCTTCCCTGATCCTCCCAAGGGGCATGACTTTACCCTGGGACTCTCCAGCCCATAGGCTTCCCTTGGTTGTAGTTCTTATCTCATTATAACCTAATAATCTCTACAGGTCAGACTGCTCACCCACCTCGATCATGGGCTCCTTGGGGTATGTTCAGAGTCCCCGTGGAGGCCCTAGGGCGCAGCACTGGTCTGGCCCATGTGAGGAAGTTGAACTTAGTCTCAGTAGTGGAGCTTTTGTTCCCCATGGAGGTCCCTGAGACCCCCACTAATAGAGTTACTGGGTGCAGGACCCAGTCTTACGAGGAAGGGAGGTGGGGACCCAAGTCGGGGACACTTAGGGGGTGAGGATTGGGGTCAGGAGCCCACCCCAGGTCAGTTCACCTCAAAACTGGTCCCCTGGAGTCCCCTCCAGGAGCCCAAGAAAGGAATTTCCATCTGACTGGGGCTGAGGACGGAGGGGGCACCATGGGGCACCCTGGCTTTGTGGGCATTTACCATAACCAGGGCCAGAACTCAACTGGCACTGCCTCCCACCCTGTCCCCACTGGGGGACCTTGGGCAGGTGGGCTTCATCCCCTGACTGGCAGAAGCTGGGGGTAGGCCCTGCCCCTTGGTGACTCATTGAACCGCCCTTCCCCTTTCCATCCCCCCTCCCCCCCACACACACAGCGGGATTTGGGAGCCCTGGGCAGTGGGTGACTCCTGCCAGACCTCTGGCCTTGTCTGACCTTGCACCATCCTTTCTGCTGACGCGGCCCCAGGCCCCGAGCCTGCCGTCTGCAGATATTTCTATTCCCCGGAACGCAGCTTCGGGCATCTGGACTGGGCAGATGGAGGCTGGCAGGGCTGGGCCCCGCCGTCTGCCGCCTGCCCCATTTCAGCCTCAGTTGGGCCCGGCCATCTCCGCTCAGGCCGCCAGAGGCACTCAGAGCCAGTTTCTTAAGTCAGTTTTTTTTTCTTTTTGGGTCACCCCCGGCGATGCACAGGGTTTACTCCTGGCTCATGCACTCAGGAATTACTCCTGGCAGTGCTTGGGGAACCATATGGGATGCTCGGAATCGAACCCGGGTCGCCCCTTGCCAGGCAAATGCCCTCCCTGCTGTGCTATCACTCCAATCCCCTTAAGTCAGTTTTATACTGCAAAATAAAAGCATATTTCACTTCATTTTTATCAGCTTTACAAAAAAAATTTGCCATTTACATGAACTTAGCCAGAATAATTGTGTGACATTTTACAGGTTTCATGCATTTCTGGTATTTTTCTTAGCAAAGACCTATCTCAGAGATAGGTGTTAAAATCCAGTGAGGGGTAGAATGATGGTTCAGGAGGATGGTGCTTGCCTTGCATGTGGCCAGCCCATGTTGGATCCCAGGCATCATATTTGGTCCCCTGAGCACCTACCACTAGGAGTGATCCCTGAGCACAGAGCCAGGAGTAAACCCTGAGCACCACTGGGTGTGGCCCCCAAACCCAAATAAAACAATACTAAACACACACACACACACACACACGCACACACAAGTCCAATAACTATAAAGGAAAATCCTTTCAATTTCATGTGCTGAGGACCTGGCCACAAAAGTTCCCAGGGTGCTTTGGTTTGTTCCTTGACCTCATGCAAATACTTTCAGGAAGGTAAGCCCAGTGCATTGCTGAGCATGGTCCAAAAAATTTAAAAATAAATAAATGAAAAAATTTTAAAGATGAACTGAGTATCCCAAAGCATGAACTGTTGAACTTAACATGTCTCTTAAGTGATAGAAGCAGTAAGTCAAGATAATTTCTTTTGACCACTGCCCTTTCAGCTCTAAGATGCTCAGTTATTTTTATAGTCCTGAGATTTACGACCTACCTTCGACCCTGCCTCTCTGCCTCCTCCTGGTGGTCAGAGCCAGGACCATCAGGCTGGGGCTGTCACAGAGGTGCGTTCCTGCATGGCACGCAGGTCACCCTTCACAAATGCCTGTCTTGCATTTCAGTCCCTCCAAGTACACTTGTGCGGGATGGAGGTGCTTGAATTGAGCTGCAGTGGGTCGCTGGGAGGGTCTGCCAGCCCGGAGGCAGTGTCCCTGGCTCACTCTTCCCACGAGGGTCTGGCAGTGGGGGCCCACGCTGGTCTCACTTCTCCCAGCCTCTTGGGACCTTAGTCTCATTTTCTTCCATCTCCCTTTTCTGCCTTTATGTTTTTGCCTTTTCCTTTTCCCCTGTCTAATCCCATCATCCTTCAGCTTCTACCTTCCTACCTCTTAATCTGTGAAGCAAGAAAGTGCATGATTAAATTTCTGCACAAAAGACAACGAAACATCTTAAAGCAAAATAACTTTATGTAAGCTAACCCTGTGCTTATGCGTCATAAAAACGGCATCCCATCTGGTCCCCTTGAGCAGCGCCAGGAGTAATTCCTGAGTGCAGAGCCAGAGGAACCCCTGAGCATCACCAGGTGTGACCCACAAAAGAAAAAAAAAACAGGTGAAGAATTGAGGCCAGAGCGAAAATACAGCGGGTAGGACACCTGCTTTGCACACAGCCGACCCCGGTTCGATACCCAGCATCCCATCTGGTCCCTTAGCCCCGCCAGTAATGATTCCTCCTGAACACAGAGGCAGGAACTCTTCCCTGTTCCTGGTGCCACTTAGGGTGGCTGGCGATCCTCGTGGTGGGAGAGCCTGGTCTGTCTTGGGACTGCAAGGTCATTTCCCTCTTGGTAGAAGCTAAGCTGGAGAGAGTACCCCGTCCCAACCTCCTTAGGGTGGTCTTCCCTACCCCCCCTTATGTTGCTCCCCCAGAGAGCCCATCCTCCCTGCCCTCCAGACAACTTGGCCTTGTCAGGTTCTGTTTCCATCTTTGCTTTGGGGACCACACCTGGTGGTACTCAGGGCTGACTCCTGGTGGGGTTTAGGGAACCCTGTGGGTGCCAGAGATCGAACTCGGGTCAGCCGCGGGCAGGGCAAGTGCCCTCCCTGCTGTCGTACCGTTCCGGCCCAGTACTGTCAGCTTCTGGATCCTTCTGGATCCCCTCCCTGGGGCCTGTGTTCACCTGGAGCCCTATCCAGGGCCCTGAAGGAGAGCTCCTGAACTTGTGGCTCTCGGCTGGGAGTGGGACCCTGTCCTCTCCATACCCCGGGAACATGGCTTCTCAGTCAGGGCTGCCTGGCTGGTGCTTTTTGAGGGGTGAAGCCAACACTGCCAGCCCTGGTGGTGCATCACATTCCCTCCTCAGGCCTGTCTGCCCCCCTGGTCTGCTGTGTGTGCCTCCCGGAACTTGGACCCACCCACACCTCGGTGTAGCCAGCCTTGTAAGGTGACTGCAGGTGACCAGCCCTGCTCTGGGCTTCACCCGAGCGCTGGGCATCTGTTGAGCAGCCGGACGTCTTCTGGGGAACACGAGACTCGCCATGGTGGGGAGTGGGGGGTGCGGGGATGTCTGAGTCCTCCCACCCGGGACACACCACGCAGCCCCACTCACTAGAGCGGACTGCAGCCCCACCCCCCACCTCTCTGTGTGCCCGGCTTCGCTGTGGGTACGTCTCAGGGTGCACAGCACCCCCGAGCAGATGAGGAAGACTCAGGCCCGGGACGGTTCTGTGTTTCATTCCCCGGTCACTTGGCCCTCAGCAGCTGGGCCCGGTGTGAACCCAGAGCTCAGAGGGCGGAGAGCAGGTGTGGGGGGCCCTTCCCACATGGTTCTCCTGAAGGAGAACCCAGATTTGAAAGAAAAATTGTTGGGGCGGGAGCGATAGCTGCCCCTTCCTCCAGGAAGCCTTCCTTAACAGTTTCTCACTGCCTGTGTCTGTGCCTGTGTTTCCTTCTTCTGCATCTTCTTGTTTTCTGGTGCTACCTCTTGGCTCTGGTTTCTGGGAGGCAGTGGGGGTGGGGGGCTTGTGCCTCTAGCCTCAGTGCCTTGTAGCGGTTAGGGCATTTGCCTTGCACGCAGCTGACCCGGGGTTTGATTCCCAGCACCCCATATGGTCACTCAAGCACTGTCAGGAGTCGTTCCTGAGTGCAGAGCCAGGAGGAACCCCTGTGCCTCGCTGGGTGTCACCCAAAAAGCAAAAGAGAGAGAGAGAGCATTGGGGATGCCTCTTGGTGCTCCCTATCAGTAGGAGAGCTGGCACCTCTCGCCTCAGATGCCCGCATGTCAGAGGTCCATGGGGTTGATATTACCCCTCAGGAGGGGCCCTGGTCTCAAAAACCCGGGCCAGGGGAGCCCTCACAGAGCAGCTGGGGTACCACTCTGGGGGGCACCGATATGGGGGCGCCTTCTTTCCCATGCTGTTGTCCTCGTTTCATCTCTGCCGTGGATGCACCAGCCCCAGGGGCCGATGGACTCATTCTCGGGTGCTCTCACAGATTCTCCCACCTGCTTAGTAAATACTTACTCAGTTGCCAGTGCCCTAGACCCCAAGACCAGCGCTGGGGGCCGGGCTGTCAGGAATTCTGCATCAGTGGCATTTTTATCCTCATAGGAGAGAACGAAATAAGTCTCTTGCTAGTGTTGTGATACGTGTTAGACCAAAAAACCATGCAGGGTCAGGTTTGGATGGGTGGAGTGTGTGCATAAGGGCACACGGGCATTTGACAGCAAGGGGGCCTTGCTGACATAAGGTGGGAAGGAACTGTTGGAGGAGCAAGGGGCAGGTCCCAGAAGCCATGCAAAGGCCCTGAGGCAGGGACAGGGAGCATTTCAAGGGAGCTTGCTGGGCCTAATCACCCGAAGAAGGTTCTGAAGGAGGCAAATGAATGAATGAATCCCTCCAGCTGGGTAGTGGTGGGGAGGGATTTCAGTGTGAAGGCCTGGACAGGGCTGTGTGAGTGGACAGGAAGTGAGCAGAGAGGATTCCTAAGGTCATAGAGGTCAGACCTGACCACTGCCTCCAGGTTAAGTCCAAGACTCCATGCTTGACTCACGTGGAGCTTCTGGAAGGTTCACAGACATCCTCTTTTCTGCCCTAAAAAATAGTAACTGTTCCCTCTGTGGCCCAGCCCCTCCCCGCCCCCCTCAATCCTCCCCCTACCCGAAAGACTCAGTGTGAAGCCCTGCCCCTTCCTCCAGGAAGCCTTCCTTAACAGTTCCTCTCTGTGTCTGTGTCTGTACCTGTGCCTGTGTTTCCTTCACCTGCATCTTCTTGTTTTCTGGTGCTTCCTCTTGGCTCTGGTTTCTGGGAGGGGGGAGGGGCCTTGTGCCTCTAGCCTCAGGGCCTGGTCAGTCAAGCCTGCTGGGACTGTAGCTATTGATCCCAGTGTGGGAGAGCTGAGTGATGTGTGCTCTAGGGTGGAGAGACCTGCCCCCACCCCCGCCCTTCCCCGGGCCCCTAAGAGCCTGTTTGGAGGGATGTGTGACCAGGACTCCTAATGTGGCCCTCGGGAAGCTCCAAGGGTGCTTTTGCTCCTGGGGGTGCTCAGAGTGAGAGCAAGGGTGTGTGTGTGTGTGCAGGGGAAGGCTCAGGTCCCCAGGGGTGTGTGTGTGTGTGGGCAAAAGGCCCACGCACATCTCCCCTCAAGCCCCCTCCAAGCAAAGCACCCAAACTAGGAGTAATGTTCCTGCCTCTTGCCAGTTCCCCACCAGGCTGGGCTCCATTAGCAAGTCAGGGGCAAAGCACCCAACAGACCCTGAGTGGGTCTGGGAGTGAGCGTGACACCTACCCTTCACGCACCGGAAGTGCCCGTCATGGCCAGAGATGCCTCACGGCATCTGCAGTGGGTTCAGAGAGGCCCGGACAGTCACAGACTCATTCAGATGCTGGTCAGGGAATCGGGGATGTCCGTGCCTACACGGCAGATGCATCAGGACCCCCGCAAGCCCCTCAGGGGTGTCTGAGGCCCAGAGATTGGGTCAGGTCCACCTGCTGGTAGACAGCTGCTTACATGTTCTTTCTCTGCTTCTAGAACACTCTGGACCTGGAGGAAACTGGCCAGACTGTGCAGGGCACTAGCAGCACCCTTCCTGATGTGTCTCTGGTAAGGTGCTCTCCGGCCCACCGTGGCCCTAACTCCTGACTCAACTGAGGACCCCTCTGGTCAGCCGGGGGCCTCTGCACAAGTGTCTTATATCTCCCAACCCTGGCCACAACAGGGCCAGGCCCCTAGGACTGTGTGGCCCAGGTGGTGTTCATTTGTGATGTTATCTGCACCACAGTTCCGGAGACAGGAGGGGGGGCGGGGAGAGAAGGGGGGTGAGAAAGAGGGGGGTGGGGGCTGGAGCGATAGGACAGCAG
>JAOXYA010021081.1:0-13462 GCA_028565675.1 Sorex palustris | reverse complement strand
GGCTCTGCACTCAGGAGTTACTCCTGGCGGTGCTCAGGGGACCATATGGGATGCTGGGGATCGAACCCGGGTCGGCCGCGTGCAAGGCAAGCGCCCTACCTGCTGTGCTATCGCTCCAGTCCCCGAGAGTGGTTACTCTTGAGGAATATGCACTTACAGGGTAGGAGACTCAGAGTGTGAAACGTAATGCACACTGCTGGACAGCCATAGACAACACACAGCGGCTTAACTCAAAATCCCTGTAGTCAACTCGAGAGGCATGACCTTTGGGTGTAGATGCTTAGGACACATACAGTTACTTGTTTCAGAAGCGTGCAGATTAAATTAATTTGGGGACCCAGGGGCCGCATGAGCCAGTCTGTGGGGGCTTCTCCCAGCTCTGTGCACAGGGTACTTGTAGCAGTGCTCAGGGAACAGTAGAGATGCTGGGAATGGAACCACGTGCAAGGCAAGCACCCTGCCCACTCTACTCCCCAGCCCCTAGACATGATTTTTTCCCCATTTTTTCTTTTTCTTTTTTTTTTTTTTTTTTAATATTTCAGGCCACTCCTGGCGGTACCCAGGGCTTATTCTTGACTCTTTACCCAAAGATCACTACTGGCAGGGCTTGGGGGACCGTATGTGGTGCCGGGGATCGAGTTCCGCTCAGCTGCATGTACAGCCAGCACCTTGCTCCCAGTTACATGGCTCCAACCCCTAACTATGAATTTTTAATTGCTATTCAATTAGGTCTACATCAATTTAATTTTGGCCTAAGAACATAAGATAGTCTATGATTCTGATCTTGTTTTTTTTTTTTTTTGGAAGGATTTTTTAAAATGTCATGACTTGGTTTGTGCTAATTTTGGTAAGTGAAATGGGTCTGCGTCATATTGTTATTGTTTGGTAAAGAGTAACATAATGGGAGAGGAGTCCCAACACCCCCCCACCCCACCCCGGGGACACGTGATCCGGGATGACTCCCAGTGTGCTGCTGCTGTTGGGAGACCAGGTGGTGCTCGGGAGTGACCAGGGTCTTCTAGGAGCAGGCGCCTGCCCAAGCTGCTCACTGCCCTCCATAGCCTCCAGGAGTGGAAGTTTGGGTCAGGCTCTGTCACTCATTGTAGGAGTCTGACAGTTCCGGAGTTGGGCTTTCTGATTTCAGGGACTTACAACTTACAATTTCATAGTAAGTTGTTAAATTCTTACTTAACCTGCCTGAAGACTTCTATTTAAAAATAAAAAATTCCCAGTAATAAAAAATAAAAAGGAGCCCCTAGGTATAATATATTGACCTGAAGTAGAAGTCCTGAAATAAATCTGGGGTGAAAATCCCCTCCAGAGGAACTGGGAATCGTTCTGTTGCTGAGCGTTTAGAGCGCGACGGGAGGGAGTTTGTCCCAGTCTGAAGCCGAGAGAAGAGCATTTCACTGCTGGAAAATCGAAGGACTATGAACCTCTTTTTTGGAGTTTCTCTGTCATTCCCCGACTGGTCAGCCTCAGGGAGGGGCCTGTCCGGGTCACAGGAGGACAGAAGTGAGTCAGTCTGAGCCGGCTGAATCACCTGGACATTAAGTTCATGAAGGATGTCGATGGCTCTGCTTTCTGACTTGTCATTGTTTGTCTCTTTATAGGTCGAAGAAGTGAAAAAGCACCAACACTGTTTAGCCTTTAGCTCCTCGGGACCCCAGAGCCAGACTTACTACATTTGTTTTGATACCTTCACCGAGTATTTAAGGTGGCTCCGGCAGGTCTCCAAGGTAAGCGCACGGCCGGGCTGCTTGCTGTTTTGCCCTGTTCAAAAGATAAGCATGGACACACTAGAATCTGCCAGAAACTTTTCATAAAAAAGTAAACTTCGGTTGTAAAATTTAAAAATCTTAATGTTCTCTGCCAGTTTTTGTCTGTGCTTGAAAAGAAGAAAACTCAACGGGTAGACTAGCCTTATCTAAACGTACACTTGGGTCGGAGGAGATTCCTGGGATTTACCCAGGCTCGGAAAAAAACCACAAAACACCCAGAAAATTGGTACAGAGTTTCCCCTTTCCTCTGCATTTTTTTCCTTAAACAGAGCCAGTCTTGTGCTAAAACCCTTTCACGGTTTTATCTTGTGCCTTTTAAATGATTTTATTTCTTTTATTGTTTGTTTTTTTTTTTATCGTAGCCCCCTGATTAAGCGAGCCCATCGTGATTCACAAAACAATGTGTGTCTCTGTGTGTCTGTGTGCATAGGCTAATTGAAACCAGAATAATATGACAAATTAGGCAAACAAATGCTGGAATTTCGAAGATGCCTTTGAGGATTTTGTTTTTCTTTTTAATCGCTAGTTTATAGAGTCGATTAGTAAAATTGTGGGGTGGATTGCCTCCTTAGTGCTTCGTTATTGGGTGTTTTTATGAATTGAAGCGCTCGGGTACAGAAGTATTACAGTGGGATTTGCTTTCATATTTTAAACACTTCTAATCCAGTTTCTTTTCCGTGTTCATTGTGATTTAGACAGCTCTCTGACATAAACATTGGTCAAGTCAGTGAACGGGGATTAATTTTGGCGATAAGTTCATAGGGAATAATGTCTGCAAAATCTCTTTGAAGTATTGGTCACATTCCAGTTACCAGGTAAAAGCTCTTCTTAGATTGATGCAACAATCAATCTAGGAGTGGGTTTTCTTTGCTTCCAGAGAAACAGTGGGGGCAAACCTACGTTGTTGGGATCTAGAAGATATTGTGAACCCAGCAGGCAAGTGGAGATGCTATGTGAAAGGAAAGCATCTCTGCAGAGAGATGGGGCAGGGGCCACTCCTGAGAGTTACTGGAGAACTATGGTGCTGATGGGGAAGTGTGCACTATCTGTCTGTCCAGAGTTCTCTCTGAGTTTGCAGATGTGAGATGAAAAGTCTTCAACATAACCGTTGTGCTCGATATCTGAGAGGGTGTGTGGCTTCAGAGCAAAATGTCAGTGGCTCACACTGTTTTTCTCATAATTAAATACCCAACTATGGTTAAAGTGTATGTTGAGCTTTTAAAAACTTGATTTTGGTCAATTATCTGTTTACAGAGAAGTCACAGATAGTTGAAGGAGGTTTCCATGTCTTCTTCATCTGATTTCCCAAACATATAACCACAATGCATCTATTAAAACTAAGAAACCAATAAATATTAGTACATCACTTGGAATTAATGTTTTAACAGTATTTTTCATGTCCTTGACAGTGTTGAGGACATATACTATTTAAAGTTTTGATGAAATGTCTCATGAAGCTGTTTGAATCTATTAGATCAAATGCAGTGTAATTGTCGGCTGTCTTACATTCCTTTCGGAACTAGTCAGAGGTTTAAATTATTAACAATGATAAGGATGTAAATTAAAGCATATGTAAACTATCTTGACTACTAATGACAGATTGTTTTGAGACAATAACAAAAAAAAGATTAATAGGTACTGGTTTTAGTAGTCTTGTGCAGTAACATTTGCGCAGAGATAGGTCTCTGTTCTGAGGCCAGCTTTCTCTCAGCTGCTCTGTGGAAGGTCTGTGTCTCGGCTCTCGGGTGTAACAAGGTCCTGTTTTGCTCTCTGGGGAAGGACTTCCGGGGAAGTAATTCTGGTTAGACAAGCAATAAAATTTCAGGTAATCATAGCGCCGTCTGAACAAGGTCAGAGTGAGATGGCCCTTTCTGAGGCGGGAACTGAAGGGGTGCTTTGGGAAATCCAGGGGGACGGGCTCTTCAGTCAGCGGGAGGACAGGTGGGGCTCTGACATCACAGTGACATCACAGCCCAGGGGTCTGCCACTTCCTGTGAACTTACAGACCAGCCAGGGGCGCACATACTCCAGGAAGTTTTGTACTGCCAGTATTGGTTGTTGTGTGGAGAGTGGATTGTTAGGTGCAAGACACAGATGCTGGGAAGGGGCGCTTGGGGGGAGCCTTGTGTTCTAGTTGAGAGGCAAAGGGGGGAGCTAGAGAGTAGAGGGGGAAAGGGGAATTATGGGTTTCGGAAATGGAAACAGATGGGATTAGTCTCCAAATTGCAGAGCATGAGGTAACGGGAGAAATAAAGGCTCCAGGTGGATGATAAGTGTCAGTCGGAAACCATAACACCAATGAGACTCACCTTCACAAACATGGCAAAGTAGGTTTTTTTTTAGCTTTTTGGGTCATACCCAGTGATGCTCGGGGGTTGCTCCTGGCTCTGCACTCAGGAATTACTCCTGACGGTGCTTGGGGGACCATTTGGGATGCTGGGGATTGAACCCAGGTCGGCCGTGTGCAAGGCAAAAACGCCCTACTCACGGTGCCATCACTCCAGCCCCAGAATACAGTTTTTGATTACAAGCAGCTCCTGTGCTGAGAAATAGCAGAGTGGAGTGCGAGACATGGGTCGAGAGCAAGCAGTTACTAGTAGGGGCTGGCAAGTGTTGCCTTCTGCTCGCTCAGTCGCTGGTGATTGTGACATGAGCTTGGCCACTAATTTAGTCCGGTTCCATCTGCCTCTCTGGTCTAGAGTCCAGAGGATCTGGACTGAAGCTCACGGGATCAGACCCGTTTCCCTTGCCGCCATGTGTCCTGGCACATTGCCGTGCGATGGCCAGGAGGAAGCGCTGGCTAGGTGTGTGCCGAGTGCAGGGTATGTCGTTCTGTGCCCCAGGTAATCCCCACATCGACACCCACACCAGGCGGCGGCAGCCTTTTCCCTCGGAGGGGAAGTGGGGGGCTGAGGCTTCCAGGAGGGAGGTGCGGTGGGGAGTTAGTCACCTTGCAAGGCTCGTGTCAGTGACTGGTTCACTAGTGAATGAGATTTGGAACTCAGCCTCCTCCCGGTTCAGGAATCCCTGCGCAGACACTGGCAGGAGATCGGATCGTTTGGAATGCAGAGGCAGAGCCCCGGGCCCTGTTACTCACTGTGATACAAAGTTTCCAGGTGCCTCACTGCGATACAAAGTTTCCAAGTGCCCAGGGTCCTTCCTAGCGCTCCTAGGAACCACAGCATCCGAACCACGCAAACTGCAGATGCCTGAAGGCCTCTGGCGGCCTGCTCTTGTGAAGTCCATCATTTTATCACCGTCCTGCCTGTGGTTTATCACTGTGTGTTTGACTGTGTATTGTAATACAAGTTTTTATGTTTATTTGATGTGCTTTCAGTTTATCTGAGCAGATTTTTCTTGGCTGCTCTTAGCCATAGTAGCCTTTGAAGGGGAGTTCGTAAGGATGGATGGCAGGCACTGTGGAGATTTGGGCCTGAAGAGTCGGGGTTCAGAGGGCAAGATATCAGACATGATGATTTTCGATACAGTTTTTCCTTTCTCTAATCTTGAAACCTGGATGTATGTTTTAAAAAAATGTGAGAAGTTTGTATGGCTAGCGAATCAAATAGGAAGTGAGTTGTAATGGGCTATTGAAAGAGGGTAGAGTTACAAAAAAAAAATGAGTGCCTGATTTGAATATGACTCCTATAAGATTGGGCTATAGTCTTCTTTAAACTTTGTCCAGTATATTCCTGTGACACCTTATGGTATGTATATAGTATGTATAGAATCTTGATACGTCTCTGTAAAAATACATATGTGTGTATTTTACAATATATCTTGTAAAATATATATTGTAATATATATCTATATATCTCACAAGACTGTGATCTTGTGATCACCAAGTTTTACTGCTGCAGTTTGGGAAAATAATGGCGGGGGGTAGCTGCTGATAAAGGAAGAAGAGACATTTGCCCATTTGGGTATTTGTGCTTCTGGGAAATTTGGACTGGCCGAGGCACTTATCAACCACTTCTACTTCCTGCTTCCCCCTTGCTTTGTCGTCTGCTCTTCCTCATTTGGAGGTATTAGGAAGTGATACAGATTAGTCACATTGAGGCTTGGTTCCTGGGTTTCTTTCCTTATGAAGAAATAAAGTGTTCACAGATTGGATTGTCTTTAGGTCCTGATATTTAAAGCAGGATTCATTTTGATTAGGTTCTAGCGCAGCGGTAGGGCGTTTGCCGTGCATACAGCCAGCCTGGCTTAGCCAGGTTCGATTCCTCTGCCCTCTCGGAGAGCCCGAGAGTATGTCGCCCACACGGCAGAGCCTGGCAAGCTACCCTTGACATATTCCATATGCCAAACACAGTAACAAGTCTCACAATGGAGACGTTACTGGGCCCACTTGAGCAAATCGATGAGCAATGGGAGGACAGTGCTACAGTGCTACAGTGCTGTCCTCACCCTGATCAGAGAGGAATACAGAAAGAACCAAATTCTCATGGATTTTAGAGTAAAATGAGTGAGATAATTGTAAAAGGAAATTTATTTCATTTTTCGTTTTAGTTTCAGTCTTAGCTATAGTAGAAATGTTCTTCTTTGTTCTAGGTTATGTCATTTCACTTGAATGAAAGTATAGATGTGAAAGGTTATTAATTACAAGGTTATTAATTACAAATTAAAGGTTATTAATTTGTTTTTCGGGAAGGCAGTGCTCAGGGGTGACCCACCCCTGGTGGTGCTCCGGGGACCATATGTAGTGCCAGGGATCAGACTGGGGCCGGCTGGTTGCAAGGCAAGTGCCTTATCAGTCCTATACTTATTTCTCAAACTTAATTTTAGCATTAATATTGCTAGTTTAATTTCTGAGGCATTCGTTTCCAAGTTTTCAGTTCGGGTGGGTGTTGGTGGAAGAAATAGCTCCTTTGGGGAGGATGACAACATGATTATAAAGTCATCTTTGAAATATTAATTCATAACATGCTTTAAGAATTCAAGGACCATCCAGTTTATGCGCTGTAAAACAGGACCGAGTTTGTTTGACCTGGGTGTGTGGGTCCAGCCTGTTTTCAAAGTGGTTTGCAGGGCCAGGGGTGACTAGCTGAGGGGAGAGAGGGATTGCAGAGGAACAGGGGTTCTGGTGTTTATTGGCAAAAGAAGAAAAGGAATGACATCCTAGAAAAGGGAACCTAGCTCTCTCTTTGTGGTCCTGTTTGGAGTTGGTCGCTTAAGGCATGTTTATTGATTCTTTGAATTCCTTCAAAATTGATTTTTTATGTGGATCTTCAGCTTTAGTCTTAGTTTCAGATTTTAACTATGTCCCTTCTGAGACTTTGTCTCATCTCTAAGGTGTGTTTGGGGCTGGGGTGGTAGCTGGAGGGTCCTCAAACACTGTGGAGGGTCCTCAAACACTGTGGAGTGCGGCGACAAAACAAAGCAACAGAACAATGAAACGTGCTTTTCTGTATTTTAAGGTAGACTATAAAGGATGTATGTTACCCATTCCTGGTTGTGCATGCGTTTTTCACTCTTTTATGGAAAATGAAATATTCAGCTATCCGCAGAGTAGCTCCAGACCCTGCCCCCCACAGATATCCACTCACGGCCAGTTGTATTTCACCTGTACGCTTAGTGTCTCTCCAGATTATTGAGCAAATCTGTGTTTGTTTCACACACTCCTCTTCTCTAATATACGGGTATTTCTGGATACACCAATGCACACAAGTCTACGTGTGTATACATCCGAACACATTATGTAGGTGTATAGTCACACATATATTCTGAGCTAGAATTCCTTTGAAAAACCTACTTCTATCGTTATCTTTGTTTTCAAAAGAAAGGCCAGTTCAGATTATTAGGACTCACAAATCTGTCCAGATGACCGAGAGGAGAGAACTGACCAAGGCAACTTTGTTTCTGAAATAATGAAGCAGGTATTTTTTTCTTCTTCTTTTTTTTGGGGGTCACACCCGACGATGCACAGGGGTTACTCCTGGCTAATACATTCAGGAAATACTACTGACAGTGGTCAGGGGACCATATGGGATGCTGGGAATCGAACCCGGGTCGGCCACGTGCCAGGCAAACACCTTACCCACTGTGCTATCGCTCCAGCCCCATGAAGCAGGTCTTGCTAGAGAGAATACACAGTCGATGTAAGAAAGGGGCAGATTGTGAATTTCTGTTTCACCTTTTGCTTTGGGGGCCATACCCGGCAGTGCTCAGGGGTTACTCCTGGCAGTGCTTGAGGGGACCCTACGGGGTGCCGGGGATCGAGCCTGGGTCAGGTGTGCGCACGGCAAGTGTCCTACCCGCTGTGCTGGGATTCCAGTTCCTGGCACTTTCCCCCTTTGCACATGGTGTAGTTCTCTCCTGTATGGGGAAAGGAGGAGACATAGCACAAGCTGTTCCGAGAACCTTCAGCCAGAGCGGATGCTCGAGCATGAAGATCATGAACCGTGATGGGCGTTGTGGATCCACAGGAGGGAGTGTCCGTCTCTCTCCTTGCTAATTAGTGGCTGACATCTGGGTGGCTGTCAGCTCTTTGGGTATCACCATCATATTTTCACGCTGGGTCATCTGGTTCGTGGGGGCTGGGGGGAGTTGGGCTGTACCTGGTTGTGTTCAGAACTGAGTTTGGTACTCACTTGACTGTCTGCGGTGTCAGGGCATGGGGCAGGGGCCGGCGCATGCCTAGCTCTCTGGGTCTTCTCAGTCATCTTAAAGTTTCTTTATCTTTTAGTCGCCGCAGCAAAATTCTGGTTATCATGATATATCAGGTTCCTCCTTCAGAAGCACAGCACAGGCAAGTGGGGACTGCATGTCAGGCTGAGTGAAAGATCACATGAACTGCTGAATAAACATCACTTTTTGAACGAGAGTGAGATGATGAATCACAGTGAAGATTTGCTGTTCAAGTCCTTAAATAGAGTGGTTTGTCGTCCATTCTGTGCTTAGAACATTTCACTCACCGCTTGGTCCCAATCATTCTCATGTGGTAAGGTTGAGGTTTTCCGACAGGCTTGTGTCATTAGAGGGAGCAGCGTGAAACCTTTCCAGAGTGGTCAGGGCCCGGGAGTGGCTCCCAGGGCTGGAAGGCCCAGTGTGGTTTTCATTCCCTGCACCCAGGGGTCCTCGGACGGCCGCGTTCCCCTGAGCACTTACCCCTAAGCCCTGCTTGGGTGTGGCCCATCAAACTAAAATTATAAGACTTTTTTTTTTTGAGATTACTTAGTCATCTGGTGTGCATGTTTGTTTCTTTATTTGAAATAAGTTTAGTTTGCTGCAGGTTGACTTTAGGTTGACCAATAAGTTTAGGGAGTGTGTTACTTTGTTGTTAGCAAGTCTTGACACTGTTTCATGATGATGTTGGCGTTTTGATAGTATGAAGCTTTTTTTCTCAGCACCGGGCTGCACAAGTAGACAGGTCTTTCATGAAAATTCACTTTGTGTTTTAGTTTTTATTTATTTATTTTTAAGAAGTCTTTGCTTCTTTATTTTTGGATTGGGGGGACACACCTGTCTGTGCTCAGGGATCACTCCTGCTGGTGCTTGGGGAACTGCATATGGTGCCAGGAATTGACCCTGTGTCAGCCTCTTGCAAGGCCAGTGTCCTACCCACTGCACTATCTCTCTGGTCCACACTTCACGTTTTAAACCACTGTTCGGATAAAGAATCCAGGTTGGACTGACCAAAGACGGCATAGCAGGCCGACCGTAGAGCCTTAGCGGGATCTGATGGACATGGCTTTTAGCTGACAAAATAGGCCCCTGCTCCTTTCAGATCCTCTCAGATCCTCTCTGTCCCTTAAATCAACTCCGTAGTGAGTTATTTGGCATTATTTGGCATTTTGAATACCTTTGAAGGTATTTCTCAATTTTCATCATGGTCACATGGCTCTTAGTGTAGGGATTTAGAATTGCACATTTTAGAAGGACCTTGTAGGAACCCCCCCTGCCCCCCCGCCAGGAGAGTAATTGCCAAAATACAAACAAACATACACACACACACACCCCCCGACACATACCACCATCACCACCATTTGATCACCTCCTGTAAATATCCGTTGTTTTCCAGACCCCTGCAGTGTCTGACAAGACAGTTCTTACTAGTAAGGGAGCTGAAACCTGTAGCCCTGTGACTTTGCTCATTGATCTCCATTGTGCTGTTCGGTAGAAGACAGAGATCAACCACTGAATATTGACTCCGCATCATTTCCGTGCCCGCCCCGCCCCCTCACTGAGTTGTGCTCAGAAGTTCCTCTGGGAATTCCAGCAGTTCCCACTGCCGCTCCCTCCAGGGCCCTTGTCTGCTTTCCCTCCTGCGTGCTCTCCAGCTTCTCCATACGCTGGCAGAGTGTGTGGCTGCTGCTTCCTTTGCTCCAAACATTATCTCCAAAGTGAATCAATATTCCTTGGCGAAGGCATCTCTAAGGTCTCTAGGTGTTTTCATTGACTGCCGTGTTTGGCCTGCTCAGTGGCTCGAGTCGTGGCCCCCGTCACGTTAGTGGCAGTAACTCGAGGCTTGGACTCTTTCTCGGGACCAGGAACATTGGTTTAGATGCTTTACGGTAGCCGTGTGAGTTTAGTACCGAGAACCACTTAGGTCAGACTTGGCCACCACTGAGACAGTTGATTCCAGTTTGCAGGTGGGAGCTGAGGTAGGAGGTGTCTCGCTCTGTCATGTTGGGTCTTCTCTGTTGTGTTGCTCCTTCGCCTGAATTGTACTTTCAGTGCTCTGACCCGGAGGGACAAAGCGAGCCAAGGTTCAAGAAATAACACGTAAGACTGACCAAGCCTCGAGAGGAAGATGCCAGTCCAGGGAGTCATTTGACCATGATTAGAATTGAAACCCACCTTAATAAGTCTGGGCAGCTCTTGGCAGAATGCCCGGTGATCTGTCAGGCAGTCAGTCGACTGGGGTATGCAGCTAAGTGGACATAAGCAAAGCCCCTGGGCACTGACCACTGATCGTCTCAAATGATGACCAGAGGCTTTAAAGAAGTCTGGGGCCAGTGTGGAAAAACAGCAGGTAAGGTGCTTGCCTTGCACACGGCCAAACTGGGTTCAATCCACGGCACCACATAGGGTCCCGTGAGCCTGGCAGGAGTCACCCCGAGTGCACAGGCAGGAGTCAGCCCCGAACACTGCAGGCTGTGCCCCCCCCAGACAAAACAGAGAAGTCTGAGGTGCCTTCCGAGCCATCCAGGGCAGGCGACACAGTTGTTTCAGGTGGAGGGGCTGCTGTGGAGATGATTTGCAGGGGGTGATGGGAGCACTGGCTTTCAGGGACTGAGCAAGCACAGCTGACCAGATGGCCATCGCTGGTGTGTTGGATTTGGAAATCAAATAACTATAATCTGAATATTTGAACCAACATAAAAATATGTTTTCTTTTTGGGGGGTGGTGTGGGGGACTGGAGCACATCTGAGTGGACGTGTGCTCACGGCTTCGTCCTCGCTCTGCATTCGAGGATCTCTCCCGAGTGGCTCAGGGGGTCGTATGGGGTGCCGGGGATTGAACCCGGGTTTGCTGTGTGCACAGTGAGTACTCTGCTCACTGTCCTGTTGCACTGGCCCAGACCACGTTCCCTTTAAAGTGGAAGTCCCAGTACGTATTTACGTGAACAATTACAATATTGGTAACCCAAGTGTATGGAATTTTCTGGAACTACTCTGAAGAGTTAAATTCTTCTACCTGCTGGTTTAATTTATAATTTCTTAAAGTAACAGAGAGTAATTGCCAAAATACAAATGAACTCATCATGTTAAACGTTCCGGAGCTGGCGGAGCTGGGGCCAGAGAGACAGTGCGGAGGCTAAGGCGCTTGCCTTGCATGCGGGGTCTCCCTGGTTCGATCCCCAGCATCCCACATGGTCCCCTGAACCCCACCAGGAGTGATCCCTGAGCACAGAGCCAGGAGTAATCCCTGAGCATCCCTGGGTGTGATCCAGAGAGGAAAAGCAAAACAACAAAATAAACATGCCTGATATTATATATTCCTCCTGGAATTTAGATGCCCGGGGATTCTGCATTTTCAGTACAAAACAAAAAAGCTTGCTGCTTCTGGTGGAGTTGCTAAAATGCGAATTTATGTTCCATTAGTAGAAAATCCGAGGCTCTGTCCAGAGGAGGCTGCCACCTCTGGGGCCTGCGGTCAGGAGGGGCCGCAGATATTTGTAGGTTGTCACATTCTTAAGCTCTTGTTTACCCATGTTTTGCCAATAAGGAAATGAGGAAGGAACTCTGAGTTCAGATTTGGTCTCCACCCAAGCCGCGCTTTGTGTTTCTGTTGTTTCTGAGGAACACAATGGGGCTTGTGTGTTTGCGACGGGAGATAGTTGTCAGAGTGACAGGGGGAGTGACAGACCGGGGGCGGGGGGGGGGGCTGTCGGACCATCTCAGCCGGTCCCCAGCTCTGACTCAGGATCCCAGGAACCGGCCCTATTCCTCCAGCTCAGCCGCCCCGCCACGCCAGCCCCACACCCTGGCCGGTGACACGCAGGTTCTCTGCTCAGGTGCCGAAATGCTCGGCCCTGTGCTGCTGAGGTGCAGAGCCGTGAGGTTGGCAGTGCTCCTCCGTGCTCTCCCCCTTGCCTTTTGCTGTCTTGACTCGGGCCTTTATGCATCTGTGTCCTCGAGAGACCAAGCGCTTGAGTGACCAACTTCTCCAGTGACAAGTGTAGCACCCAGTCGCCGGAGAGAAAGTCCAGGCCTGATGTTTCTAGTCGTGCATGTGGCCGACCCCGGCTTCATCCTCAACCCCACATGGTCTCCTGAGCACTGTTGGGGAGTGAGTCCCGAGGACCGCCGGGTGTGTCCCAGAAGCGCCCCCTCTAGAAATAGAGCTCCTAGTAGAGTGCTCAGTTTATAACGGCAAAGGGTAAATTACATGCTGGAAGAATGATTCTTCCTCTAGCAAGGAGAGGCCAGGTACCTCTCTCTGTTACCTAGATTTCTCTGGATTCATCATTGCTGCTGTGGGCTGGAGCGACAGCACAGCGGTAGGGTGTTTGCCTTGCAAGCAGCCAACATGGCCGACCTGAGTTCGATTCCTCCGCCCCTCCCTGAGAGCCCGACAAGCTACCAAGAGTATTTCGCTCGCATGGCAAGCCTGGCAAGCTCCCCGTGACGTATTCCGTATGCCAAAAACAGTAACAATTGTCACAATGGAGACGTTACTGGGCCCACTCGAGCAAATGGATAAACAACAGGAGGACAGTGATAGTGATCATTGATCATTGCTGCAGTCTGGTGGTCTGACAGTGAGCCTAGTATTTTGTGGTTGTCTTCTCCCCCCCTTGAGCATGCATCTCTCTTGTTTTTTTTTCTTTTCTTTTTTTTTTTTATCCTTGGGTCCCTTATCTGTATTAACTGGTGCCTTCAAGCCTTAGAATCCTGACCCTAAATCATCAGTTACCTGTTGCTGCCTTTGCCCGCATAGAGCCGCATCAGTTTGGCCAGATCTTTGTACTGTTTGTCATCATTGGTTTGCTGTCTCATTCGCCTCTTGTGATTTAGAATGGCATGGAAATTTGTCTGTCTCTTGGGTTTCCCACCTCCTACATCGTCTCGGGCCCAGGAATGGCAAGATCTTCTGCTTCCCAGTAGAATTTGCTAAGAGGAAAGCTGTTGTCTGGGCGTGCTCCTGTTAGGGTCTTTTTTTTTTTTTCCCTCCCGTTGATCGTCGATTTGCTCGAGCGGGCCCAGTAACGTCTCCATTGGAGACTTTGTTGTTA
>JAOXYA010021073.1:0-13462 GCA_028565675.1 Sorex palustris | reverse complement strand
TAACAACAAAAAATCTCCAATGGAGATGTTACTGGGCCCGCTCGAGCAAATCGATGATCAACGGGAGGGCCTTTACATAAACCAAACCAATAAGTTGTCGAATGAACATGTGCCTATATTCCTGACTTAAAATATGGAATATTTTAAAAATAACTTGAAGGAAGGTCTGGTTTAAATGGAGAATTCGTGGTGTGTGTGTGTGTGTGTGTGTGTGTGTGTGTGTGTGTCTGTGTGTCTGTGTGTTACACATCCAGCAGTGCTCATGGCTTACTCCTGGCTCTGTATTCAGGGATCAGTCCTGGGGGGCTCAGGGAACCATATGGGGTGCTGGAGATCGATCCCTGGTTGAATTCATGAAAAGCATGCACCTTGCCTGCTGGAGTATATGAATGGAGAGTTCTTGGGCTTCCTGGAGTTTTATGCTGGAAGGATGTGGTCAGGTAGAGCCACATTCCAGCCAACATCAGCCTTGTCCCTTTCCCTTTGTCTACTCTCCTCTTCCCATCTTCAGTTCCACAATGTAGCATGAAAGGTGCAATATAGGCACTTAAGACCCCTGCAAACACCCCCTCTATGGTGTGAGTGGCTGTGCAGCCTCAGCATCTTGGTCTCCTCCTACAAAATGGGACTAGTAATCTCTCCTCACCTGGCTGTTTGGGGAAGGCACAGGAAGGAAGACCAGACTAGAGGAGACACAGACACGGTGGTGGACAATGGGCATCTTGGTGATGGTGCAGTGTAGTAACTTTGTGCATTGATATTGTAACCTTTAACACTATTGGTGCTGCCTAAACTCTAATAAATAGAAACAATAATTTTTCAAAAAAAGTTTGATAAAGAAGATGCAACATACAGAAAGCATTGAGTTTAGAGCCTGGCATGTGGTCAGCACCCCCAAGTAATGATTGCCCTTCTCCCCAAGGATCACTTTCTTAGACCTGGCCCTGTTGGACAATTCTTCATTTTTACTTTGGAGATGGGTAAGCTCAGAGAGGGAATACATGCTAAGAGTATGGAGCTGCCCATGGAGGACCCCCTGCCTGGCCATGTTACCAGCTTCCTGTCGGGCGAGTTATTGTAGCTCTGTTGCTCAGTTTCCTCCTGTCATATGAGAAAGTTCCAGGTCCCTTGAGGAAACGGCCAGAGTACACAGCCCCGTCCTTTCGTGGGGATGGTCTCAGGGCCATGGATGTTCTCTGGCTTGAGCAGGGTCTGTCTGTCTGCAGGGGTCTCCTGGAAGAAATCCCCAAGGGGAATCCTGCTTCTTTGTGAGATACTGATTTTTGAAGGTTTTCTGACTCTCTCTGAGTTTCCCGGAGGCAAAGAAGAGGGGCATGGGGTGGGGGGCTTATCGGAAAAGAAAAACCCCAACATGATACAATAAAAACATGATTGGAATCATATGGCAGCTCTGATCAGACACAGCCGGGCACAGAGGCACAGCCATGGCTGGGAACTGGATGTGCTCCGGGAGTGTGAGGGGGTGGGGCCGGCCTGTGGGAAAGGACCACATTCGGTTCCAGTGGCTGGGAATCAAGTGAGTTCTGGGACGTGTTCTGTGCCAGACCCTGTGCGGAACACTGCTGCCAACAGAAGCAGACAGGGATCTTTTGTTTTGTTTTGAGCTCCCAGGGGTGCTCGGAGCTTCGTCCTGGATCTGGGCTCAGGGAATTGGACTCAGGTTGGCGGTGTGCAAGGCAAGTAAGTGCCTTACCCGCTCCCCGTCTCTCCAGCTCCCAGGCTGGCTGGAGCCTTTTGTCCCGCATACAGGCTGTGTGGTGCTGGGTTTAGGTGGACAGCTCCCCGAGAGCGTTAGGCTGTTACTGGCAAGGCTGGAGCAGGCAGCAGCGTCCTGGCGGGGAAGCTGGGAATCCATTCCATCCGGCCCAGAGCCACCAGCCCTCCCCCTGGCCAGGAAGGGAGGGAAGGAGGGAGGGAGGGAGGCTCCAGGCCTGAAAAACTCAGGCTCTGTCATGATGGAAGATGTCACTGAGTCCCCGTGTGAGGTCGAAGAGGGTGTGGAGTGATTGAAATCAAGAGCTGAGACCATCCTTGGAGTGGGACGTGTGATGTGACAAGTGACAGGTTGCAGGGCTCAGCCTTCTCTGGGAGATGAAGAGATAGGTGCGGCCGAGCAGTGGGTGGCGGACGGAGGGTGGGAAAAGGGATGGAGATTCCCAGCCAACTGGATGCTTGCAGGGGTCGGAGCCCTTGTCTGGAGAAGCGGGGGTGGAGGGCTGTGGGCTTGCTCCCTTCGGGGGGCTCTGGTGTCAGCCTCCTCGGGCTTCTTCAGAATTTTTATCCCCCAGACCCCAGAGTCCTCGGGTGGCTTCGCTAGCTCTAGATCCTTGTCCTTGTTTCCTGAGCCTCAGCTTGCCCTTTGTTCCCGGAGGGAGCTCCCTGGGGCCCCAGGAAGCAGGTATTTCAGAGCGAGGGTTTAGTTTGAGACAAAGATTTGGAGTTAGTCTTTAAAGAGAGGTCTTTTTATTTTAATTATTATTATTATTTTTTTTTGGTGGGGAGGATGTGGGGAAAGGTGTTGGTCCACATCCGGCAGTGCTCAAGGCTTACTTTTTTTTAAAAATTTTTATTAGTGAAACACCATGAGGTACAGTTACAGACTTACAAGTTTTTGTGCTTGGGTTTCAGTTATACAATGATCGAATACTCATCCCTCCACCAGTGCCCATTCTACCACCAATGACTCCAGTAGCCCTCCCGCCCTTCCATCCCCTCGTCCCATCCCACCTCTGTGGCAGTGCATTCCCTTTTGTTCTCTCTCTCCTCTTGGGTACTGTGGTTTGCAAAAGAGGCATTGAGTGGCAATCATGTTATGTCTATAGTCTACTTTCAGCCTGCATCTCCCATCCTGGAAGGATCCTCCCAACACCTCAGGGCTTACTTTTGGCTCTGCAACTCAGGGATCACTCCTGGCGGTGCTTAGGAGACCATATGGAATGTCGGGGATTAAACCTGAATCAGCCTCCTTGATCCCTTCCTATCTTTCTGGCCCAGATTGAAGGGATTCTTAAAAATTAAGTATTGGGCTGGAGCGATAGCACAGAGGAAGGGCATTTGCCTTGCATGCGGCCAACCTGAGTTTGATTCCCAGTATTCTATACGGTCCCCTGAGCACTGCCAGGAGTAATTCCTGAGTGCAGAGCCAGTGGTAACTCCTGTGCATCGCCGGGTGTGACCCAAAAAGCAAAAAAAAAAAAAAAAAAGTCTTTACTCCCATGTGACAGCAGATGGTGGACAGGAAGAAAGTGCCCCGGGGTTCCACAATGAGGGGCCAAGTGGGATTAAGGACTGGTGGTGGGAGGGGGCAAGGCACTGAGACCAGGTTCTAGTTGTCCCCAGGGACATGTTAGGGGCCTCTGACCTGGTAGTACCTGTCCCAGCACCCCACCTGCTTCCCTCTTCTGTCTGTGTCCCAGGGCCCGAGGGACGGTGCTGTCACACTGGGCAGGATGCTTTCTGCGTGGCCTGCTGGGGAAGAAGTGAGTCCTGTGCACCCCCCACACCTGTGCTCATCTTCAGTCTGCTGGGTGCAGGGCAAGGGGCCAGGAGGTCTGGAGGTCTGGAGCTGGGCCTGCTGAACTCCGTGGCCAGCTGCCTTGATGGATGGCCTAATGGACGTGGGGAGACAAGGGGTGACAGGAGGTAATGGCTGGATGCTCGGATGCATGAACGCATGGGTGGTTTCTCCCAGACAGCCCCTTCCCAGCCAGTTCATTGTTTCTCTTGAGCTTAACCTTCCCTACCTTTGTACCCTTATGACACCTACGCTTGGGCTAGCTGAGAGACTCAAGTCCAGCTGAAGGAGAGTCCAGGGAGAGTCCAGGCTTCCTTGGGTCCTGCTCGGTGAAGGGGTTCCGCAGTTTCTCCTGTACCCTGACCCTCCAGCTACCCTGGCCTGACTTTGCTCCCACATGTAGGGGACCGGGGCTAATGACGGCTGCCCTTCCCCAGACCTGGGGCTCTGTCCCGCACCACACAGACTTGCTACTCCCAGCTGGACAGGCCCATGGACGAGTCATGGTGTGTCCACAAGCAGCTCCTGAGCACCAACCAAGCTCGAGCCAGAGTAACCAGCAGTGAACCTGAGTCAGAGGAAGTTTTGTCCTCCATGATGCTTTTCTTCTCCCCCTTCTGGGAGAATGTCCCTCATCTTGGGATCCCCTGGGGCTGAGGTAGGCTGTGGGGCCCTGGTGGGTGCCTCCATGCTCACTTTTCTTGCTCCCACGTCTATGCTGGCTCGTGCAGCTGTCCATGAGGATTCCTGAGAATCCAGTTCTCAGACTTGTCTATGGGGCTAGACCTTCCCCAGATGGCCCAGCTGGAGTGGTGGTCATTCTAGCTTGTTTTCCCGTGTGGTACTGGAACCTCACATAGGCAAGGTGGGAGCTTTGCCACTGAGCCATTGCACCCCATTCCTTGATTTTTATTTTTTTTTTGAGACCGTGCTCTGTTTATAATTTTTTTTTTGCGGGGAGGGCACACTCGGCGGTGCTCAGGACTTACTCCTCGCTCTGCACTTAGGAATCACTCCTGGTGGGCTCGGAGGACCATATGGGATGCCAGAGACTGAACCGGCCTTGGCTGTGTGCAAGCCCTACCGCTGTACTATCTCTCTGGATCCCCGGAGACCACACTCTATTTGGACAGGTGAATCTTCACTCCGGAGTCCAAGTCCCTCCTCACATAGTTATTTCTACTTTTCATGCGATGTGAGGGATTGAATTCAGGGTCTCGCATGCACAGGGTGAGTGGGCCACCAGTGAGCTACAGTCCCAGCCCCTCATGCAGTTATTCACTCTCTCTCTCTCTCTCTCTCTCTCTCTCTGCCCTCTCTCTTTTATTTTGGGCCACACCCAGCAGTGCTCAGGTCTTACTCCTGTGCTCAAGAGTCACTCCTGGTGGTGCTGGGAGACCATTTGTAGTGCCGGAGATCTAACTGGGGTCAGCTGCATTCCAGGCAAACACATAATCTCTGTACTATCTCTCTGGCTCAGTTATTCATTCTCAAGACAATGTTCACCGAGTGGCTACTTTGTGCCAGGTCATGGACTGGTCACCAGGGAGATGGTGGAAGCCAAAGTAGATTCTCACCCAGGAAGGCTGACAAACCAGAGGTATAACTCAGTGTGATGGGGGGGCAGGTGGGGTGGGAGAGCAGCTCTGGATACTTGGCAGGGACAGAGGTCTATCACCCAGTCTCAAGTCAGGGAAGGCTTCCTGGAAGAAGAGTCATCTAGACCCAGATGGGAAGTCAGGAGGGCAAAAGAGAGGACTGATCTAGATGGAGGGAGAGGCCTGGGTGGGTGGGCACTTTTCCCCCCAGACACTAGCTATGGGGGTGGGGTGGGGGAAATCCTTGCCCCACCCCCCCATGAGATCAGGTTCCCCACAAACTCTCCGCAGGGATACCTGATCCCTGACACACCTGGACGGCTGAACACTTGGGAGCATGAGACAGTCTGGCTCGGCCAGGGAACCGGCACAGGTTGAGTGTCGCTGAACCGTGGAGAAGAGGAGATTGTGGGAACTGACTGGGAGAACTTGGGGCGTCTGCTGGGCTGCAGGGTGGAACTTTCCTGCCAGTCCGCCTCCCGCTTCCTGTCCCAGCCTTCCCACACAGACGACAGACAGTGCTCAGATCTGGGGGGTGCCAGCTGGGTTTTATTGGCAGCGTCGCAGTATGGGAACTGAGGCACTGTGTGCCCGCCAAGCTCATGCGTGCATGCACGTAGGCATGTATGCTTGCACGCACGCATGCACACATGCAGGCAAGCGCACACGCACGCACGCACGCACGCACACACGCGCACTCCCCGACACCCCATGCCCTGCCCCGCTGAGGTCTCTGCGGAGGCACTGGAGCTGGAGATCTGGCTTTCCCTCTGATTCTCCGTTCCCCAGGACCACGGTGATGCGATCCCTCACACAGGTGGGGTTCCTTCCAGGGCAGATGCAGGGAGCTAATTGCCCAGGGGCTTGTTCTGCAGGTAGGAGAATGGGGAAGGAGACACAGGTAATTGGAGGGGTCGGGTGGGGGGTCTTAGGCAGAGGTGGGGAGGAATGGACTCAGGCTTGCCTTGGCGTTTTGCTTCTGCAGTCTCTGGATGATGCGGTTCACCCAGGGCTGGTCTGGGGGTGCGCAGAGCTGGTGGTCTCTCAGCGTGGTGAACCTGGAGCGAGAGGGCACAAGGTAGAGAGGATGGACCTAGGAAACCCAGCTTCCCGGAGGGCCATGCTCGGGTGGGCAGGGGGTTCGACAAAGGGGTTACACTTGTGAGGAAGAGAGGGAAGAGTGGGGCCGTGCCCCGCAACTCACACCACAGCAGGCATCCTGCAGCCATCCTTGAGGTAGCGGAAGGCCTTCACGATTTTCCAGGGGATGAGGCGCTGAGTCACTGAGAGACAGCAGTCTTCTGCGTCATTGGCGCCCGCCAGAGCTGGGGGCCGGAGAAGAGAGGAAGGTAATGTCGGGCACAGGGCACCCCAGGAGTCGAGGTTACTGTCACTGTAGGGGATGAAAATCTCCCCTTTCTCAGTGCGGGTGGAGATCCCCAGGACCAGTTTGCACCTACGGTCCATGGTCTTGCTGGTTATTATTATTACCATTATTACTATAATTGGTTTTGGGACCTCACTTGGTGATGCCCAGGTGTTACTTCTGACTCTGCTCCCAGGAATTACTCCTGGCAGTCCATGGGGTACCATGTGAAATGTGGGGGGCCAAATCCATGTCGGCTACATGCGTGACAAACGCCCTATCTGCTGTACTATCGCTCCTGCCCCTCCAGACGGTTATTGAAGGTCTCAGAGTACTTCTTTTTTTTTTGGGCTACACCTGGGGGTGTTCAGGGATCACCTCTGGCTCTGAACTCAGGGATCAATCCTTATGGTGCTAGGGGGACCGTTATGAATTCTAGGGATCAAATCAGGGTTGGCTACATGAAAAGCAAGTCCCTTACCCTCCACTACTGTCTCTCTGGCCCCTGAAGTATTTCTGAGCTACTGGGTAGCTGTCCTGTCACCCCACCTCTTTCAACTTCCTCTTGACCTCTCACAAACTGGTTCTAGTCATCAGTGGGCTTGAGGTAGGGTGGGGAATGGGGTCACAGGGTTGGGGTAGCAGGAAGATGGTGGCCAAGGCTTCAGGAATCGCCGAGGATTTGGGTTATGAGCCCTGCCTCTGTGTTTCCCATCCCTCCACCTCCAACCCAGATATACTGCTCTCTGCTTCTGCCTGTGAAACCGAGGCAGCAGGAAAGAGAGCCTGCCAAGAGCAGGGTAGATATAAACTCTGAGATACTCCAACGCATACACGCAGTGGAATTTTGGGACCCAGATATATCCACAGGGCTGGAGAGATTGTACAGTGGGTTCCACATGACCAACCTAGGTTTTATTCTGAGCCCCACCAGGAATGATCCCTGAGCACAGAATCAGGAGTAAGCCCTGAGCGCCCAGGAGGGTGTCCTGTACTAAACACACACACACACACACACACACACACACACACACACACACACACACACACGGGACCAGATACATCCACACTCAGAAGGGAACCCCAGGTTCACAGGCAGCCCCAACTTGCACAATGCTTCACGCCTAGCACCAAGAGCAGTCAAACGTTTCACCCCCACTTCCTGTCCCTCTAACCTTACAACACTTACCCGGACTACTCCAGAGGAACAGCAGGCTGAGGACCAGTAGGGCAGCCACAGGCGAGGCCATGGGCGGCAGGCGGACTGCAGGGCAGGGAGTGTGAGCAGAGCGACGGGCTGGAGAGCAGGAGTCTGCAGGGTTGCTGGAGAGAGGTCCTGTCCTGGGGTGGACGCAGGGGACTGGGACAAGTGTGGAAGCCGTGAGCCTGTGGACTGTGACTGCTTCCTATTTATGTCCCTGGAACTTTCACTTTCTTTGCTCAGAAATCCCCTCACTGCGTTCTGTGGATCCCCCCTGCGCCCTCCTCCCTGGATGGAACCTGACTCTGCCCTCCTCTTTCCTGCCTCAGAGCCCCCCTCCCTACCCAGACCCCCCTCTTCTGCTTTCCTCAGCTTCAGCGCTGAGAACCTAAACTGACTGCAGACTGACCAAGAGAAGGAGAATCTGGGGGGCTCGCTCTGGAGATGGGGGTCTGATTGTCATCTCTTGGGGTGGGGGAGTGTTGGGCTGGCTGTCAGAGATGATGGTCAGGATGGCGTCAGGTGATGTTCAGGGCGGGAGGACCTGAGTGTGGAGTTGTGCCCCCTTTCCTCGGTGTGCCCCCACCTGTACTACCTTCTCTGCATCCCTCTCCTCTCTCTTCAGCTGCTGGTGAAGATGAAGATGACTCCTTGGGACCCTCAGGACAACCTTGGTGCCCAAGGTCACCCCTGACCTCAGCTTGGCTGGCATCTGCTCAGCCATCATCCGGGAAACTGCATCTTCCTAGAGACAAAGCAGAGCAGAAGGGAAGCTGCCTCTGATGGAGGCCTGACATGCCCTGCACGGGCCAGGCCCCCAAGACTCAGCCTCAGGGACCACCATTAGTTCTTTCAGCACCATCATCTGGGTCAACCACAGAGCAACAGGGCTCTAGTCCCAGAGCTCCCTTCCCTTCCTCTTACCCTTTTCCTGAATCCTGGGAACCCAGAGGGGATTTCTAAAGAGAGTGGCTGTTAGCTCATTATGAGGTGAGACCCCGGATTTCAAGGACTTCCCAGCCTTGTGAGAAATACCAGAGATAGACTGCAAGAGCAGAACCCAGCCAGGCTGAAAGAGCAGAATCCAGACAGGCTGGAAGAACAGAACCCAGCCAGGCTCCAGGCTGGAACAGCAGAACCCAGCCAGGCTGGAAGAGCAGGTCCCCACGCAAGGAACACGAGGTGTTCTGCTTCACCCCCCCCCACACATAGGCTCTGTGACCCCTTCTCCCAAAGGAATGTGTGTTTCCCTGAAAAGTTTCATTCTTATCTTTCTTCCCAGCTACTGATGATAACGATGATGATGGTAATCATATTTCTGATTGATTGCACAGTGCTGGACTTTTGTTCAGGGACCTGTCTCCACTCCCTGGCTGAACTTGCCCAACCAAGCTTTGCAGTAGCTCTTAGTGCTTAGCTTGTTATTCTCCGCTTCCCGCCTGAGGATGAAAGGCTCAGAGCAGTTCACAGCAGGTGTCCTGATCTCCCCAGTCTCTGTGCTAAGGTTTCCCAGTGACATTGGGCCTATGGGCTTATGGGCCCAGTGCCAAACTATGTGATTGGTAAATCATAGAGTTGAATGTGCGTCCAGTATTTCTGTTTGATGGACACAGGCATAGAGGTGCCTGCTGACATGCATGAATGTATGGCTGGTCCAAGTCCTGCTTCCTGCTGCTGCTTCAAACACAGTTAAGTCTTCACTCGAAGTTAAGGAGGGTGGAAATGCAGGGTCTTGATTTCTCAGAGGGTGCTGGCAGCTGTCAGATGTACACGATTGCTCACAGTGCCACTCATGGGTGACCTTAAAAGATAGGGAAGTCTCAGTGGACAGAATTTTAGGCAGCCCATGAATTTGTTGACTTACTTTTGGTTTTTCGGGCCACACCCTGCTATTTCTGGCTCAGTGCTCAAGGATTACTCTTGCTGATGCTAGGGGACCACATGTGCATGTTATTCTAGTAAAAGCACAGAACAACGGAAGGCTTTGGACTTTGGGCCTAGAGATAGAGTAGTAAGTAGGGCGTTTTTCTTACATGTGGCCAGTCAGTTTCTATCCCTGCACTCCATTTGGGTCCTTGAGCCCTGCCAGGAGTGATCCCTGAGCACCACCAGTTGTGGTCAAACCTCACCTCCCCCCCACAAAAAAGAAAAGTTGTCTTTATTGGCAATAAAACAACTTGGGGAGCCTGTCCGCCAGCACAGCCTGGAAAACAACTTCAAAGAGGGAGTAGTGGGTCTGACTTTATGCCCAGCAGAGGTTGAGTGATGTAATGGTGCATACACATATTAGTAGTTTTTCAATAAACTTCCATATATTCATGAGGGAGAGCAGTGAGCATGCACAACTGAGGAATATACAAAGCACACTGATTGCCTGTGTAGAAAATGGCAGAGAACCATCATGGAGGTGTGGAGTTAAGTATTGTAAGGAGAACAGAGCAAGGATACTGGAGGTTGAACTGGATTCTACTGTGCAGTTCTTTCTTTCTTTCTTTTTTTTTTTTTAGCTTTTTGGGTCACACCCGGTGATGCTCAGGGGTTACTCGTGGCTTTTCACTCAGGAATCACTCCTGGCGGTGCTCGGGGGACCATATGGGATGCTGGGAATTGAACCTGGGTCGGTCGCTTGCAAGGCAATAGCACCCTACCCGCTGTGCTATTGCTGCAGCCCGCAGTTATTTCTTTAGTTTTCTTCCCCCCTCCCTTAATGTAGGAGTACTGTCATTTTAGCTTTTTCTAACCCCAAAACATTTCTAAGTTTTTTTTTGGGGGTGGGGAAGGGAAAGAAAAGAGTTGCAAAAAGCTTTGACATGGGTACAGGGATCAAACATGGGTTGGCCACAGGCAAGGCCTTACCCCCTTCCACCACCTCTCTGGCTCCTGCTCTGAATCCTCTTTTTTTTTTTTTGGAGGGAGGTCACACTCAGCGATGCTCAGGTCTTACTCCTGGCTCTGTGCTCAGGGATCATTCCTGGTGGTCTTGGAGGATCATATGGGGTGCTGGGGATTGAACCTGGGTTGGCCATGTGCAAGGCAAGCACTATACCTGCTGTACTCCTGTACTACTGCTCCAGGCCCTCTGTGATCTTTCTTGAACATGCTTCTCTCTCTCTCTCTCTCTCTCTCTCTCTGTGTGTGTGTGTCTCCCTCTCCTATTTCTCTAAGTAAAAATTTTGAAATAAAGCCATTTTACTTGATTATTTTGTTTCCCTGAAATTCTCCTCTCTTTCCTTTTTCTTTTTAGCTTTTGGACCCAGCAGAGCTCAGAGATCACTCCTGGTGGGGCTAAGGGGACCATATCGTTGCCAGGGATTGAACCTAGGTCAACAGTGTGCAAGGCAAGTGCCCTACTTGCTGTGCTATGGCTCCCTGAAATGCTTTTCAATGAGGTTCCTGAAATGCCTGTGCTGAGGCTAGGGCAGACCTTCCTCTTCCTGCAAAGGGCAATTCCTTGCTCCATCCTGAATCTACAGCTTCTCAGTGTTTCTGTGGTGGGACCCTTCCTGTGTATGTAGATCTTTTGGCACAACCTGATTGCTGCCTTATGGGGCTTGTGGGATTCGAGTGTCCATGCCATATAGGTTCCTTGAAGATTTTATTAGTCCTGACTCATACTAGGCATTTCCCCAGGTGGCTGAGTTGGAATGAAGAGAGATGAGCAGTTAGTTTTAGTTAGTTTTCTCAATGCTACCTCCCTTGCTCCCCTCTTCACATAAGCTACGTTTTGAAGGTAGGTCATTGGGATTAAAAAAAAATTGGTACCACAACTGGGAGAGTCTCCCAACTTAGTGCTCAAGGGATCACGTAGTGCCAGAGATCAAACCTGGGTTTCCTACGTATGTTCCTGCCCTTTGTGCTCTCCCTAGCCTAAGTCAGTAAATGGATTTTGCTGAGGGGTTCAGCATTCGAAGAGAGAGAGGGAGCATCAGCCAGTGAGAGAGCGAAGAGAGAGAGAGAAAGAGAGAGAGGGACGGAGGGAGGGAGAGGGAGAGAGAGAGAAGGCAAAGATACTGCAATATTTTTGGCTTGAGTAATGAGATGGATGGAGTTATATTTACCAAGATGCGGCTGACTGCAGAAGAGTGAGCTTGTGGGAAGATCAGGAACCTTGTTTTAACTTGTTAGAATAAAGCTGCATTTTAGACCTATATGGGGGAAGTGTTGAGGAGGTAGTTAGTAATATGAGCCCAGAGTTCAGTGGAGAAATTCTGGCTGAAGACAGGAACTTGGGAGCATATGGATGGTTTTTAAAGCAAGAAGACAATGAGATCACCAAACCACTGAGTGGTGATAGGGGCTCTAATGGACAGATCTGGGAACTAAAGAGGAATCAGGAAGGGAGGGGGGCCTCGAGTGTTCTGAAAAGGCAGAGGTCACAGGGCCCCTGCGTGGCAGGTTTATTTATTTATTTTGAAATAAATAGATTTTATTTGGAGGGTCTTTAAATTGTGGAGGGAGGGAGGGAAGGAGGGAGGGAGAGAGAGAGAGAGAGAGAGAGAGAGAGAGAGAGAGAGAGAGAGTAAAATGTACTCAAGAGAGAACGCGGGTTCTCCATGGGTGGAGAGAGCCCCTAGACACATTCCAGCAGTAGACACAAAAGCATGAAAGTACACATCTCAAGAGGGGAGATGCGGGTGACACATGTGCTCGGGCACTGCATGTGCTTGGCCATGCTGGCACAAGCAGCACACGGGCTAGGGCAGCACATGCGCTTCGTGGCAGGTTCAAAGCACCTCTGTAGCTCTGTAGTGACTGGTAGGGGGGTAGGGGTAGGGAAGGGCGGGGGCCAGCAAGATGGGGTTAAAACAGTTTCCAACCCACAGAGCCCTGTGTCTTCGAGGGCAGGCTGCCTTTACAGGAATCCGGTTTCATGTGAGCCTTGCTTTAGTTTGGTTCCAGCCCAGGGCAGATCACCCCCTCTAGCCCCACCTTCCTCCTAACCTCCATGGTCCCTTTCTCACCAAATTCATGGTGATTGTGGGGATGAGGTGTGTGGAGATCCTTGGATGGAGGACTCCTGGGCCATTGGGGGTGGCGATGGTGGTGACAGCTGGATCTGGGAAGTCTCCCAAGACAGCTGGAGGTGTAAGGGAGTGTAAGGGAGTGGATGATTGCAGGGAGAGGACCTTGCCTAGATGCTTAGTATTTGTGAAATGAGTGAATGTATATATCCAGAACTGTATCGTGTAGAGTGGTGTGGTGTGTGCAGTTATGTGTGTATGGTGAATGGTTTGTAAGGTATGTGGTGTGTGTGTGGTGTGGAGTGTGTGGTAGTGTGTGAGATATGTGTGTATGATGAGTAGTGTGGTGTGTGTGAAGTATGCGTGTGGATGCCCACTAACCGTCTCTGGTGCCGTGTAAGTTAATTAATGGCCATGATCCAGAGACTCACAGATAAATCTTGGAAGAGAGCAACAAGCTGCAGAGATGCTTCTGGACCCCAAAGTCACCTCTAGTTGTATCACCTGATTTAAAATTTTAGAATTCCTGGAGTGACATCTCATACTCTATTCCACTGATGTACCAAGAGTAGGACATCATGCTTGTAAAGTAGAAGGCAACTGATCTTGATAAAAAAATTAACACATAAGGCTCAACATGTAACAACATGTTAGTAATCTCTAATACAAGAATTTAAGGGCTCCAGGTTGAGATACAATAATCTTCTATTTTTTTAAATTTTTGTTAGTGAAGCACCATGAGGTACAGTTGTAGACTTACAAATTTTTGTGCTTGGGTTTCAGTTATACAATGATCGAGTA
>JAOXYA010021065.1:0-13462 GCA_028565675.1 Sorex palustris | reverse complement strand
ATGATAATAATAAATTTATTTTTTAAGTTTGAGCATTTAATACAATGATTGGTCAATTACTTATCCAAGATTCTGTTTTTTTCACTTTATATACTAAAAGCAATTTTAAAAATAGCTTATTATATAAAATATTAACTTAATTTGAATTAATTTTTCCGAAGTATGATTTAAATATTAGATTGGAATGCAAAAGTCCTTTGAAAGAAGTTGGAAAGTGTATATTTTCTCTTTTAGCAGTCACTTATACACATTAGCAATACTGTTCTCATCTGAAGTATATATTATAAAATACCTTTATAACTGAAGTGTCTGACATGATTTTATCCGTATATCATTTAGATATTTTTTAGAAGCCTTAAATAAAACAGTAAAGCAGGTGGCAAAGCCACATGACATTTTTGTCTGTATATATGATTTAGGTTATCCTTTTCTAAATCACAAAGCACTTTGAACTTCACAATTATACCTTGCAATCTATAATTACATTCTACAATTATATAAAGAATTTTTTTATAATATTGCAGGAGTTATTCTTTAGGAAGTAGATATATATATAATTGAATGTCAATAAATTTAGTGTTATGCTTACATGTTCTAACTACCCATTCTAAATTAATTTGAAAAATGTCAAAACTTTACAAAATAAAAATTCAAGTTTTATAATAGCCTTATTGAGAGATTATGCACATGCCCCCAGGACCATCTTTCAGCATACAGCAGCAAAGAAAATTGGCTGGCAGGCTCCACAACTCCCGGAGAATTCTCCAGGCCCCATTCTGAGCCAATATCACCAGAAGGTCCCGGATGGGGTAGGTGCTGTCTCCCCAACTTCTCCAGATGGAATCCCGGTGACCATGAGCTTCCTCAAGTATGGC
The DNA here is from genome assembly GCA_028565675.1 of Sorex palustris. Taxonomy (NCBI): domain Eukaryota; kingdom Metazoa; phylum Chordata; class Mammalia; order Eulipotyphla; family Soricidae; genus Sorex; species Sorex palustris. The sequence continues at coordinate 12,587 of JAOXYA010021065.1, read as the reverse complement.
TCTGGTATTCAGGCACCAGGACTATTCTTCTGAACCACATGGGGATGCCAGGCCGGGCAGTTCTGCCCTGGCTCCCAGTCAGTCCCTGATCCCAGAAGTCATGCCCACAACCCACCCCCAGCGCCATCTTTCAGCACACAGCAGAAAAAAAAAACTGGCTGGCAGGCTCCACAACTCCTGGAGAATTCTCCAGGCCCCATACTGAGCTGGTATCAATGGGAGGTCACTCACGACATTTACTGTTATGCAAATTGAGCAATGAAAAGTAAAGTAAATGATCTAGTGTCTGTCCCTGGAAGGCAGGCTTGAATGGTGGTGGGAAAATCTGAGCAAAATATAATGGCCAACTGAAATGCATCTGGACTGTGCATTTAACTGTGGTGCTATGCTGCCCTGGGAGTGGAAGGGTGTTTGTCCCCCTTGCGGTGGTGGTATGGTGGCCTCCATCTTTTAGAGCCTAATGGACATCCAGGTATGAGACTGCATTAACGAGGCACGCGGGGTCTCATGGGATGGGGGAGTGGGATCGGCCTTGCTTCCTGTCCTGAAAAGGCCCCAGGTTGCCATCCACAAATGCCTCCTCTGGCTCCTGAATGACCATGATCCCAGAGGCACACAAACCAATGGCAGAACTCAGGGCTTTTGGCAATAATTCCTCAGGCTTTTTACTAAAATATCAGAAATCCAAAATCGTATGGCCACTATTGAGGCCACATGACATCATATGCTCTTCATAATCAGCAATAAAAAACAAATTATTTAATGATGTCTTTTTGGCAGGTCTGAATGTTTGGGAAAATTCCAAATAATAATGTTGGGTCTTTTGTCGTTATATTGAATGTGATCTATGTAGAGAGAGAGTAAAGTGGAAATCTACCACATAGGCAGGGAGTGGGGTGGGGAGGGAGGTATACTGGGGTACTTGGTGGTGGAAAATGTGCACTGGTGAAGGGACGGATGTTTGATCATTGTATGACCGACCGAACTTAAACTGAAAGGCTTTGTGACGGTTCTCACGGTGATTCAATAAATAAAACTTGAAAAAAAAGAATTTTGCATACAATCTTAAAACTAACCTAAAACATGCATAACCCAGCAAATTTTATCACATTTGTATACTGTATAACAATCTATTTTTCAATACTTTGATCACTTTTAAGAGAAATTGCATATTAATGTATTCAACTTCCAACCTTAGATTAAAACTAATCTCTTTTCTGTTTGTGTGTTTGTGGGTATACATAGATATATTTGCCTTTCTTGAATATTTCATGTAAATGGAATCATGCATGTTCCTTAGTGACTGATTTTTGAGATCATCCAAGTTATAATTATCAGAAATTTATTCAACTTTTGGTCAAATAACATTCCTTCATGCATATATACTATAATTTTTATTCAATCATCAATTTATGAACATTTTTGTTGATTACACTTTTTAGCTATTAAGCATAATGCTACCATGAACGTTTGAGATTACATGTCTGCATGAACATATGTGAACACTCTATTAGTTTGAGTATTAGTAGAGTTCTAGGTCAGAGCTATTGAATCATATGATTAGGCTACATATCATTTTGTGCAGAGAGAAGTTGAAATACATTTACTAGTTTTCAGGGATATATAATTTTGTTTTGAGGGGCCACACCTGGTGGTGCTCCAGACTTCTTTCTGGCTCTGTGCTCAGGGATAGCTTTAAAACATTGCAGACAAAGTTCAAGCATGAGTTGAAGCTTGTAGATTCTTCACAGATGACTGAAGGATGATTATAAACAACATGTTTTCAAAGTAATGGATGTAATTCTTTAATTTTTAAATATATGATCTTACTTTTTGAAGAATTTTATTGAAGAATCTTATTGAAGAATTTCGAATGTACTTGGAACTCTGTATTTTTTTCAAACCTGCATAATAATAATAGTTTTAAAAAGTGGTATCTTATCAATAGCTTAACTGATTAAAAATCAATTATTTGAGAACTCACGGAGATAATTCAATGGGTTGAGTATATTCATATATGATATGCCTGGTTTCTATCATCCAGGACTGCCAGGTGTGAACTGGGAGTTAGTTGTTCCTGACCACTACTGGTGTAACCCAACCACACACACACCTGTGCCGCGCCAAAAAATAAATAAATGAAACCCAAGCCCAGCTTCTTAAAAAATCATGTTTCAAAACTTTTAAAGTATATTTTAAGATGACTTTTATCTTTCTTTAAAATGTAGTGTGTGGGTAGGTTGGCGGTGGAGGCAGGGACATGGGGGTTGCAGCACAGCAAATAGGCTGCATGCCTTGCACTGTGCAGACCAGAGGTTGAGCTCCCACACCATGTATGGACCCCTGAACCCACAAGGAGTGAGTCTTGAGCACAGAGTCAGGAGAAAGCCCAGAGGATAGTCAGGTGGGGCACAAAAATAAAGCAACGGATTCCGTTTCAGTGGTGCAGAGCTGGAGCTAGAGCAGCAGTCAGTGAGCTAGCTTGCTCTGCACGTGGTCAACCAGTGTTCTATACCCAACAGCCTTAGCACCCCCAGGGGAGCAGGGATTCCTGAATTCAGAAGCAGGAGTAAGTCCTGAGCATAGCTGGGTGCGACCCAAAAACAAATTAACAAAGGGTTGTGTACTGAGATTTTGTCTCAAAGACAGAAAGATGATAACATGCACCAGTTCTGAATAATTTGGTAAGCATGATTTGAAGGGCAGAGTACAAATTTATCCTGCTCCACAGAGACAGAGCAAGGTATATAAATATATGATAATGGTTTAGTGCATAAAAGACTGAAAGAAGTGGGAGCTAGCATATGAGAAGATAACACTGCCCACATAGAAGGAACAGAATTCCCATTTTTAGAATTAACAGAATTTGGGTGTTTCTTGAAAGATGTCTTCTTTTTAATGAAAAGTCAAGCATGTCTTTTTTATTTTTAATTTTATATTTATTAAATATTTCAATTTAAGTAATTGAAAACTCACTGAAAACAAACAAAAGAAAAACATTGTTCTGATCAAAGTAAGAACTCTAGAGAGCAACTGCTAAAAAGCTTCTACCAAGGATTAAGATCCATTTCACAAGAGAGAGGAGATCAGATATAATGATGAGAACAACACTAGTATGTGCTGTGAATTTAATATGTAATTAAAGTTTTACTAATACATATTCTTTGATTTGGTAAGAAAAAATTGGGCTACTCATGTAACAGTTAAGGGGTCAGACATTGTGATAGGATAGACCTGTTCTAGAAATGTAAACCCTATTATGTTTATGTCTCAGTTTCCCCATTTGCAACATAAGGAATAAACCTCACAGGGCTGTGGTAAGGATTAAGTGGACTGGTGAATGAAAAGCTCTCTGCCATGTACTTTGCACACAGCAATCACTTAATCAATGTAGTTATTAAATTTTAGAAGGTAACAAAAAATTGGTAGGTGGTAGTAAGAAAGGATTGGGTAAGCACAATGTATGTATTTATAAATTTTTTGCTTCGCAAATTAAATATCTACAAAAATTGACATATGAATAATTGTTTACTTAATCTAAATAAATGATTAAAATGACAACAATATGATTTTTATGGAAGTTTCCAGAAATAATGACATAAGATTGTAGATTTACTTTTACATTTGTAAAAATAAATTTTCACTGGCAGTTTCAGTGCAAGAAAAGTCATTTAAGTTATTTCCTTCCGTTGCTACATTATGTATCTCATTTCCCCCTTGATATCCTACACTTAATCTGGATGAAAAGTGAACAACACCTCAAACTAAATAAACAACCTGATATTCACAAAAAAAAATCATGTTTAAGAGTGCAGCTTCTTGTAAATCGTGTCATGCTGAAAAATGCTTTTAATTTGAGGTTTCAAATATAATGAAGCCTTTGAAAAGACCCCCTTCTTTCCCTTTAAATAACAAAGAAAAGCCCAGTCTTGCTTCAGGGAACTGAATATCCAGTCTGCTATTTCATAGAGCCACAACTCTTTTATATTGAGTGGCAATTTCAACTTCAGGCAGTAATGAAAAAGGCATAAACCACTAAAGGACTATAATAAAAGGATTTTTGCAGATGATAGAGGATATTGCAGGAGTTAAATGAAAAAAGGTTTAAAAAAACTATGTTCAAGTTTCATTTCTTAAAATTGCATATATGTCTCACCATTTAAAAGGGGCAGAAAACAATAAGATTCTTGAGAGTACTTGGCAGAAAAGTACTTCTATGACTCTCTTTAAATATGATTGAAAGGGATCAGCCTTCTTTAATAAATCAACATAGCCAATCCATGACTCCAATCACCAGGAAAATAGAACAGAATATGATATTGGTAATCTGGTTGTGTTTTAGTACTTATAATTATGCTAAATATTTTAAAGCAAACTGAAGTAATATTTATTCCCATTTTAATTTAAATAAATATTGATAGGGAACATAATTTGTGAGTACTATTTCTGAAGGTCAAATAAATATTCAGCTTTCATTTAAAAATAGAGAGAAACTTGTGCCAGCTGATTGCAGTGCAGGAAGCAAACAGAATTTTAACATTGCAAGGAATTTTAAGGAAGACGTGAATAATCTAGGAATTATTGCATAGGTTGAAAAAGACTCTTTTTCTGGGTCCTAGAAATCTCACATCACAAAGGAGATTAAAAGCAGCATTGTTTAATCTGATTGGCTACCCATTTCATGAGCAGATATTTAAAGTGACATGGAGCTCCATACCTCAGCTCCTGTTTTATCAATAGGATGGCCACTACCCTCACTGGATTCTCATAAAACTGAACACAGGATAGTAGAATAAAGCAGTGCTGGAAAGAAAGTTACTTTTACTGTTACTCTCCTCCTGTTATTCACCAATTTGCTCGAGGGGGCCCCGTAACATCTCCATCGTGAGACTTTGTTGTTACTGTGTTTGGCATATTGAGTGTGTCATGGGTAGCTTGCCAGGCTCTGCCGTGCAGGCGAGATACTCTCGGTAGCTTGCCGGGCTCTCTGAGAGGGGCGAAGGAATCGAACTCGGGTCGGCCATGTTGACTGCTTGTAAGGCAAACACCCTACCGCTGTGCTATACTTATTTCTAGGAGACCACTGTGTGACTTTTTTCTCCTCAAAAAGGGGGTGCTGGACCAGATAAACTCAGGAACTTCTGTTCCAGAGAAAGACGAGCTTCTCAAGTCTGCATGAAAACAGGAGCTTCTTGGATCCCGCTGAGGTGAGGGCCCCCCAAAAGACAACAGCAAGCAGCAGCAGCCTTGGGGGGGGGGGGCTGAGGAACTTAGCCAATATGCTCCATCTCAGACCTTCCCTGAGGATAAAAGGGGGTAATGCGGGGGAACCCCCCCCCACACCTCTGGGCTGTAATCGGCACCAGTGACCATGTTTCCAGCCCATGTCTCAGAAACAGTCCCTGGGGTCAATGCAGCAGTTCCTGGTGGCCAGGCTGGCATGAGGGCAGGGAAGAGCAGATAAAGGGCCAGGGAGAGAGAAATGACGCAGAGGGCAAGAGGGCCGATGGATGGTGGACCCAGTGCCTCAAAAAGCACGGGGTGTGGGCATCCACAGATGCATGTTATCATTTGGGGGTCAGGGATGTGTATTTGTCTTGGGGTGATGCTCGGGGCTGCATCCCGGCTCTGCACACAGGAATCATTCTTGGCGGTGGTACTCAGGGGTCGAGCCTGGGTCTGCCGCACGCGAGGCTCCCTGCTGCGCTATCAAACGCACCTTCCAAGGCTGCTTCCTAAAGGATCAGGCTCCCAGTGGCCATCAGCACACATAGCTTGGGTGGACTTCAAGGTCCTGCGAGCTGGGGGGGGGGGGGAGGCAAAGAGCCCCACCTGGTTCCTAGGCTCCCTGCTGGGCCTTCCCTCCCCCAGGCCCATCTGTGCCCATCTGCAAACCAGAACCTTCTATAGCCCCGCGCAGCCCCTGGGGGCCTGGAAGTGCCTGTCCTAATGCACCCAGGCCCGTTACCCGGAGATTCCCTCTCCTCTGGGCAGGGGGGTGGGGGTGTCTGTGACCATGGCGCTATGGAGTATGATTCATCTAGAGACGCCTGGGTGTCATGGCGCTGGCCTTGCAATTAGAGTGGACATTTGGAGGCACTGGCCCTCAGAAGCTAGGAGATGCTTCCTGTGAATGTGTTAAATAATCGCCCAAAGACACCAGCTGAAAGGGTCCGAGTGCCCCCGGGACATGAGGTAAGCCTTGTTCACCCTTTCCTGGCCCCTCCCCACCCAGACCAGCCCCCTGCCCTCTGCATGGTGGGGAGCAGGAGAGGACCCCACCATCCGTCCTGAAGGGACTACCGTCTGCTCCAGACCGCTAACTGCCCACGGCCACAGAACACTGAACAACTCAGAGAAGTCTAGAGTCTTCTGGGGGATGGGGAGAGAGCGAGGTGGTGGGGGGCTTCACAGACAAGGGGGCTAAGGGCTTCCGATCCCCACAGCCATGCAGAAAAGCATCCCAGAAGCCTCAGGGTGCATAGGCCAGAGCGATAGTCCAGCGGGTAGGGTGCCTTGCACGCGGCCAACCCGGGTTCAATCCCCAGCATCCTGTAGGGTCCCCCAAGTACCGCCAGGAGTAATTTATGAGTGCAAAGCCAGGAGTAACCCCTGTCCATCACCGGGTGTGACTCAAAAAGCCAAACAAACAAATAAAAAAAGCCTCAGGGTACAGGTCAAGAGGGGTACAGCTAGACACAGGTGACACCAGCGCCAACTAGAGGTCTGAGCTGCCCTCCTGGGCCACAGAACATGCATGTATTTGCCACCTGGAATTTTTCTTTTTTTTTTTTCTTTCCACTTTTTCTGGTTTTGGGACCGCACCTGGCTGTGCTCAGGCTTCCTCCTGGCTTTTAAAGCTCCTGACTCCTAGCACACCTCGGGGACACATACGGGGTGCAGGGGAATCAAACCTGGGTCAGCCGTGTGCCAGGCTAGTGCCCTCACACCGGCCACTCCAAGGCCCTGAGTTCCTCTCCTCCAAGTGGATTCAATCAAGTTTGATTTTTTTTTCCTCCTCCCTTCCAACCTTGTTCTGCTGGTCACAAACACTCGTCTCTTCAAAAGACAATTCAGCTTTAAACCAGCCAGCTGCCATGTCAATAAAATCGCCCCCTTGCAAGTGGGTTCGATCCATGATGGATTTACAAGGCATGGCGAGGGGACTCCAAACCACAGGCCTGGGGTCTTTCAGTTGCGTGTGCCCGTCCCTGCTGGGGCCACAGATGGAGGCGGGGGTGGGGAGAAGGCTGGGAAAGGCCAGGCTATGGGGCATCTAAAGGTAGGCTAAAGGGGCTGGAGCCATAGCACAGTGGGTAGGGCGTTTGCCTTGCATGCGGCCGACCCAGGTTCGATTCCCAGCATCTCATATAGTCCCCTGAGCACCGCCAGGAGTAACCCCTGAGCATCGCCAGGTGTGACCCAAAAAGCAAAAAATAAATTAATTAATTAAATAAAGGGAGGCTGAGAGGTAGCTTCTGAGAGTCCACATGAAAGTCAGACCATTTCAGTACTTGACAGCAAGGTGAAGGCAGCAGGACAGGGGCTAGAGTGATAGCACAGCGAGGAGGGTGTTTGCCTTGCACGCAGCCAACCCAGGTTCAATTCCCAGCATCCCATAGGGTCCCCCAAACACCGCCAGGAGTAATTCCTGAGTGCAGAGCCATGAGTGACCCCTGTGCATCACTGGGTGTAACCCAAAAAAGCAAATAAATAAATAAATAAATAAAGGCAGTTGTGTTGGGGGACTCCAGGCCAGCCTGGCTGCCCAGGGGTGGAGAGGCCACGGGTGGTAGGGGCGAATTCTCCAAGAACAGTCCGCTGGGGACCCATCCAGTGCTGCTCTTGTCCTGCCGATCTCCCTCCGCAGAGGATACTGAGCAGAGGTTGGCAGAGCGACAGCCCCCTGGCCCAGGGAATCCCTGGCTGGTAGCTGGCCACGGCTCTTGAGTAAATTGCTCTAGTAGTCCCGTCAGTGACCATTCTGAGTCTGGCAGGCACTATCCCCGATGCAAGTATCCATCTGGGACAAGTGGACTGAGCAGGCGGGAGGCAGGGAGGCCAGTCTTGGAGCGCTGGAAAGTGGAGGCTGCTGCGTCCTCTGGGTCTTGGGGACCCAGGCCAGCAGAGCAGCAAGTGGGCCAAGTGCCAGGAGCATCAAAGGAGGCACTGGGAGGGGCTGGAGTGATAGCACAGCAGGGAGGGCGTTGGCCTTGCACACAGTCGACCGGAGTTCGATTCCCAGCATCCCATAGGGTCCCCCTAGCACCACCAGGAGTGATCCCTGAGCACAGAGTCAAGAGCCATCCCTGAGCACCACCATGTGTAACCTCCACAATTTTCAATCTGACAGTGCCCCTTTTGGGGAGGCAGGAGAGCCTAATTGTCACCTGAGGGGCTGGAGCAATAGCACAGTGGGGAAGGCATTTGCCTTGCACGCGGCCAACCTGGGTTCAATTCCCAGTATCCCTTACGGTCCCCCAAGCACCTCCTGGAGTAATTCCTGAGTGCATGAGTCAGGAGTAACCCCTGACCATCACCGGGTGTGACCCAAAAAGAAAAAACTAGAAAAGGAGGCACTGGGGGGACCCCTGAGAGGTCAGGGTGGGAGAAAAATGAAGAGAGACTCCCCAAAACAGCCTCCTCTGCCATTCCCGGGATGCTGTGGTGCCGGGAAGCAGAGTTCTGAGACTCAAGGGCAGGCTGGGCCGCCCGTCCCCGGAGCTAAATGCTGGCCCGCCGCAGCAGTGCAAGCGCCCCGGTCAAATTCCAATTGGCATCGAATCGTTTCATTCAGACCCCGTGCTGGCACCAGCCAGCCGCCCCGGCCCCATTTTTCATCTGGGCAGATTTGATTCCACTTTTCAAAGCAAATTTGCCTTTTTTTTTTTCAGAGGCTAGAAATGCAAATGACTGGGTTTTGAAAGGAAATGTCTGCCATGCGGCAGGATGACAGGGATTTTCTTGGAAAGCAGCAAAGTTCTATTTAGGGGCTTGGGGAGCTGTGGGGGCCGGGGGGGGGGGCAGGAGGGAGCGACTGATTCAGCGGGAAGGCACCAGGAGAATTCACGCCAGCACCGTTGGCAGGCCAAAGAGCAGAGAAAGGACCAGAGCCATACGACAGCAGGGAGGGCCATGCCTTGCACGAAACCGACCTGGATTCAATCCCCGGCACCCTGCAAGGACCCCTGAGCACCACCAGGAGTGATCCCCAAGTAAAGAGCCAAGAGTCAGCCCTGAGCACCACCGGATGTGGCCTCCAAACCAAAGCCAAAACGGGGCTGGAGCAATAGCACCATGGGTAGGGCGTTTGCCTTGCAAGCAGCCAACCTGTGTTTGATTCCCAGCATCCCATAGAGTCCCCCGAGCACCGTCAGGAGTCATTCCTGAGTGCATGAGCCAGGAGTAACCCCTGTGCATCACCACGTGTGACCCAAAAAGCAAACCAAAACCACTGTCACTGTCACTCTCCTCCCGTTGTTCATCGATTTGCTCGAGCGGGTCCAGTAACGTCTCCATTGTGACACTTGTTACTGTGTTTGGCATATCAAATACGTCACGGGGAGCTTGCCAGGCTTTGCCATGCGGGCAAGATACTCTTGGTAGCTTGCCAGGTTCTCCGAGAGGGGCAGAGGAATCAAACTCGGGTCGGCCATGTTGGCCACTTGCAAGGCAAATGCCATACCCACTGTGCTATCACTCCAAAAGCACCTTTCTTTAACTAGATTAAATATATATATATTTGGGACAGATTGAAGCAATAGTACAATGGGGAGGGCACTGGCCTTGCACACGGCTGACCCAGGTTCGACCCCATAGGGTTCCCCAAGCCCTACCAGGACTGATCCCTGAGCACAGAGCCAGAAGGAAGCTCCGGGCATCACCAGGTGTGACCCAAAAAGCAACAACAAAAAAAGAACCTGCCTTAGACTCTTGCCCAAGACACCCACTGGAAGGACCACTGCGAAACCCAAGATACCCCCAGTTAACTGTGGGGCACCCATGCCTCAGAGCACTTTTTTCTCTGGGTCAGGGCCAAAGTCAGGATTTCCCACCCCCCGCCCCCCACCAAAGTTTCTGTAAAAGAAGATAAGGTTGGAGCAGAGATCTTGCCCCAGCATCCTCCCACCTGAGTTCAGAAATGAATTCTTTCACCACAGCTCAGCTCAGTTGCTGAAAACATCAAAATCCACAGCGATCGCTGGTTTGGGCTGCATTGGTCGGTTTTAATGACTTATTCATTGACTAATTATTTCAGCCCAATCTTACCGACTACATCATTTTCTCTGCACCCAGAGGAGGGACACCCCATTCCGCAGATGAAGGGGGCGTCAGATCCTAGATGGCACGTGCCACACTCCAGGCCCAGTTCCCGCCAGATTTGCATCGATGATGCGTCAGAGGGGTCGTCAGCAGGGAAGGTGTTTGCCTTGGATGTGCCCGACCCGGGTTCGATCCCGGGGTGTGCCATTTGATCCGGCAAGCCCCACCAGGATGGCGATCCCCGAGCACAGTCAGGGGTTGACTCCGAATCAAAACAAAACAAAAAATTTTGCATGGATGGTCTCGTAAAACCATCTGCTTCCCTCTCTCCCACCACGAAGGGCCCGAACCCCACTGAGGAGGGGATTTTGCAAATCTCGGGTTCTGAAGGCCTCCCAGGGTCTCTGCGGGGCTGACCAAGGAAAGTCTTGTGATTCGCTGCTGCCTGCGAGACCCCAGCCGGCCCCAAGTCTGGCCTCACTGCAGGGAACAAACCTAGCTGGCCTTGTTTGCTTCGACTTGAAGAACAAAAGCAAACTGATCATCCGGGTGCAGAGAAAGAGACCTCACTGCTCAGATGCGCCCAGGCTCGGTTAAATTAGGCAAGGAATAGATGATCAAAACCAATCCATGCTGCCCCAACCAGTGGCCACTGTGGGTTTTGATGTTTTCAGGAGCTAGGCAGAAGAATTCTTTTCTTCTTTTTTTTTTTAATAAATTTATTTCTTGAATCACGGTGAGAACAGTTACAAAACTTTCAGGTTTAAGCCTCGGTCATACAATGATGAAACACCCGTCCCTTCACCAATGCACATTTTCCACCACCAAAAACCCCAGTATCTCCCCCATCCCACCCCCTCCCCCTACTTGTGTGGCAGATGATTTCCAGATCTCTCTCTCGACTTTGGTTACATTCAATATTTTGACACCAGACCCACCATTATTATTTGGGGTTTTCCCCCAACACTCAGACCTGCTGAAAAGACAACGTTAGACAATTTGTTTTCTATTGCTGATTAGGATTAGCATATGGTTTTGGAATTCTGAAATTTTAATAATTAAATCTGGAGGAATTTCTGCCCAGAGTCGCTGGGTTCTGAGTTTTGTTTGTGTGTCTCTGGGATCATGGCGGTTAAGCAGCTAGATGTGTAGCAGGAGGGACTGTTCGTGGGTGGTGACTTGGGATCTTGTTGGGGCAAGGAAGATCAAGGGCAGGCACCACCCCCATCCTATGAGGCCCTACGTGTCTTGTCACTGCTGACCCATACCTGACTGTCCAATGACCTCTGGAAGAATTCCTTTCTGAACCGACCTGAGTTGGTGGCCCCTGAGCCATCTGCCAAGGTGACAGATGGGCGGTTAAGTGGGGGCGACCTGGGCATGTGGATCTCTCCAGAAGTCCTGAGTCACTGGTTACCTGACAAGCAAGCCATTTGTGGTGAACAGCAACCGTTCCCTACAGTGTTGGCGGGACACCCAGGAAGCCCCCCCCCCCAATATCTCTGGTTGTGAAAGTGAGAACTGTCAGGGGCTAGAGTGATAGCACAGCGGATAGGGCATTTGCCTTGCATGCGGCTGACCCAGGTTCGATTCCCCACATCCCATATGGTCCCCTGAGCACCACCAGGACTAATTCTTGAGTACAGGGCTAGGAATAACCCCTGAGCATCACCAGGTGTGACCCAAAAATTTTTTTAAAAATGTAAAAAAAAGAAAGAAAATGGGAACTGTTACCTGGTGAGGCGTAGACCCATCCCCAGCAGCGCCAGAGAGAAGAGTGAGGCTGGGGAAGATGCCAGACCCCCTGCGGGCACTGAGTGCTCAGCACTGACTCGTTCTGGTCTCATCCCTGCAGGATCCCTGATGATCCATGAGGATCCAAGGAAACCCGGCTCAGCCCTGTTCCAGAGGACCAAGACCATGCGGGGGCCCCACTTGGGGATGCCCGCTGGTCCCTGCTGTTTCTTTTGCTTCCTCTCTATCAGATAAGCATTCAAAACCACTCATTTGAGGTGGTACCGGGTTGGGGATGCACCTGAGAGAGGGGAAAGTGGGCCAGGAGGATGGGTGAATAGTGGGAAATTACCACCAGGGCATGGGGGGGGGGGGTGGAGGGTAGTGAAGATACAGGAGCAAGGAGCATTCATCATGACATTAGTCGGAAATGATCACTCTGGACAAGAACTGAGTGTGGAAAGTAGGTAAAGGGATAGACATGATAACCTTCAGCATCTGTATTGTAAACCATCACTGTCACTGTCCTCCCGTTGTTCATCGATTTGCTCAAGCGGGCCCAGTAACGTCTCCATCGTGAGACTTTGTTG